>JASANF010016709.1:0-12251 GCA_030248245.1 Trissonchulus sp. WLG1_4 | reverse complement strand
CCGCTAAATTTTTATTGGATACTGGGAGAACAAGTTATTCTCGAGCTATTCTCGAGAATAGTTATTCTCGACCTATTTTTTAATGGTGCAATGAAATAGTTGGAGAATAAAACGTCGAGAATAACTATTCTAGAATAGCTCGAGAATAAGAATAGCTCGGGAATAAGTTGGTGCAATTGGCCTTTGAAGCCTAATTCTTTGTTCGTAATTGTCCGTAAAGAAATGTCTATAAGCCACAAAAGAAAATAGTTTTTGCGGGTTTAAAGTTTTCTAATTTCAGAATTTTTGTGCAAATAGTTCTATGACAATTATTTTTTTCCGCAAAAGCTTACACATTATGTTTACGGGTAAGCCTTACGTACAAATATGAGCTATAGTAGGTGTTAGGCTCGATTCAACTTACAGCCGTATGTCCGTTTTGCGGACAAAATGACGAAATAATGACGTCACAGGCGCTGGCTGATCCACTGCACTAGGCTGCTAGTGACGTCATTCTGCAGGCTGAACGAACAGAACTACTGTAAGTATGAATCGTGACCTATGGTCTGCTAGCTGCAAGGCACATTTTACTTGTAATTGAAATTCGAAGGCTTGAAGACGAACATTCGAATGAAATCACGAATTTACTATTTTAAGAAAGCCCGTGCTCGTACAAAGCTAATCACGTCAAATAAAGCCTTGAAATCTTAACTACGAACGAAATCAGCTATATGCCTTATCACAAACCTGTTGACGAATAGTGAGACACCACACCACACCTTGCACCATGCTCTGAACCAATCATATGCATCGTCACGTGATTTGAGGGCTTCATTTTGAAGAATTGTACTTAATTAAGCCCTAAGTCTAGCCGGAGCTAAATAAAAGTTTAGGCAAGTGCTGTATAAAGTAGGCATGGGCACGGTTATCGGTTAACCGACGGTTAACCGGTTAACCGAAAATTTTTCGGTTAACCGGTTAATACAATTAACCGAACGGTTAACCAAAACCGATCGGTTAACCGGTTAACCGAAAAAAATCGGTTAATCGGTTAACCGGTTAACCGTTCCAGAAGCGGTCAACGTTTAATTTTCACCATGTGTTGTTTCACCACACAGAGATACCACGTTTCATTCATGTCTTATGGTCACCAATTTAGTCGTACTAAATTTATATGTATAAATGGCCATCGCATAACCAATAACCATAAAGTTAACAGTAGTTAAATTTCAATAATTATCGGTTAACCGGTTAACCGATTAACCGATTATCGGTTAATCGTCGGTTAACCGGTTAGTGCATTAACCGAAATACCGGTTAACCGGTTAATGATTTTATTAACCGTGCCCATGCTTAGTATAAAGTTCCTGCCTGGTCAACTAATTATCTGCAAAACTTTAGAAGCTGTAATTCAGTTTGGGTGATCATCAAAGCAAGTTCTGTACAAAAAATGCGACTGTATTATCTACCATAATAATTGTCTTAGTATAGACAAAAAGCAAAACAGAATGTATGTATATAAAAGGTGAGATAATAGTTAAAGCAGCTTTGGGTTTTGGTTTGGGTAATTAATTAACTACTTAGTGAATGCGAGTTAGTGAATAGGAAAAACAGGCAGCCCTCGTTAATTACGCTTCTGTGCTGCCTAACTTGAGCCTAGTTATGCTTTTTGTTACTTCACAAGGATCCTTAACCTCACTGATAATTACTTTTTTAGGGCAGCCTCGCTGTTATTCACCAAAGTGTTAAGTCTGACTAGAAATTGCTGAACCCTGGGACAAAACTGGTGGTGTGGTCTTCGTGACCACTCGCTGTACTCCTAGGTGGATTTCACAAAGGTGGTTTTACTAAACAATGGGTTTTACCTTTACGTACGTTTTGCATGATTAGCACGTAATTTCATTACGAAATATCGCCAATTTCGTAGATTTTCTTAAACCACTGGTTTAGCTCAGTTGAAATTTCAGCAGAACAGAGACCTACTGCGCTGCAGGTTTGAAATTTCAACTGAGCTAAACCAATGGTTTAAGAAAATCTACGAAATTCGTAACGAATCTTTCGATATTTCGTAATGAAATTATGTGCTAATCATGCAAAACATACGTAAAACCATATAAACCAATGGTTTAGTAGAACCACCTTTGTGAAATCCACCCTTGATGTTTGCCGTTTGTTGTTTTCGTAATGAAATCGCATGTCTCTATTTGTCTCAGGGTCTAGCAATTTTTGGTCAGCCTTTCGTTCATTAATTGTAGTTTTAGCAGTTTCCAGTTTTAGTTTTCTATTCAACTTTTTAGCGGCTATTTTCACTTCGTTGGAAATATTTGCTTTTAAACAAGTAGCCCCCGAAAGGGGCAAGGTTCCTTCCCCGGTCTCTAACCGTTATTATTCTACCTATCAATTCTATTCCATATATAGTTAGTGTAGGCTACACTATTACTATCACTACCTAAAAGTACTATCACTACCTTTTACCTAGCTAGCTTAATAGCTTAAGTACCTACATAGCTTAATTTTGACTACACTGCACTATCGTATCCTACTATCCGACCTAAGCTACATACCTTATATTACGCCTCGGCCTCAGCCGCCGCGTATATACTATATTACAGAAGCTGGATTTGCATGTATCTGCTTCTCCCTGTGTTACTTGCGTTGTAACAAGCACGTCTTGCGAGTAAAGTTAGCCAATTTTCGATGGATATTGTTGTGACATGCTTAGGTACGATGCCGAGGATATTCTTCGAATATAAAACGCGGCACCAAAATTTTTAAAGTCAACAAATTTAACATGTAAGCAGCAACATGTTTTTTAGCAGCAGTTTGCTCCTTGTCCCTGTCCTTACGTCCTTAAGGACAAGTATGAACCGGGCTTAACACGGTGATCTGGAGATAACGTGTTAATTCAGCTTTTGTATTATAGTATATACGCGGCGGCTGAGGCCGCCGCGTAAAAATTGGTAGGTCGTAAAAATGCATTGTTTGTGTGTGCGTGTGTGTTCATTGTGTGTGTTAATCTTAGATCTCAGCGTACAGTGTTGTGAGTTTGTGACTATGTTATGTGTACTGTACTGCTAATCCCGCTCGAATATCAGTCAAGTGCTGAACAAGCAAAAGTTTACTGCAAAAGTAATCCAGTGAGTGAGTAGGGTGAACGTTTGACAACATTAGGCCTGTTGCGCAGTAAAAACTAATCGCAAACAAAAGTAACTTTTAACAATTCAAGAGAGCATCATTGGAAGCATATGACACTCCGCCTGAATTATGGTTATTTTTTAGCTAATTTTGTAATGTGACCAGTTTACTTCGGTAAATGTAAGAAACCCAAAATTTCAAGTCACATCAGTAGTCAGTACACAGAGTGCCAAACTGCAGTCGGTTTTATGCATTTTTAGTTTTCTGAGCTCATATTTTTTCTTTGGCGGCGGTGCAGCTTTGGGCAAAATTAGCAGTATTTTCAACAGAAAGAGTCATTATGTGCAGTTTGTTTGATTTAAATAGAAATTTAGTAATCACATCACAGAAAAAACTAAAGTAACTACATTCAAACATGTTTATTTATAAAAATAAAGAATAGCGGCAAAATATGATGGAAATTGAATTCAAAGCATAATGGCAAAATTATTTAAAAAAAATCACTAGTGTCCCCCGATTTTAGCTATAACTAAAGCTAAAAACTTTCACCTAGCGCCATGTTCACGACCCGAAAAAATTTGGGTTACGGGACCTTTAAAGGAGTACAGGACCAGACCCAAAAAGTTATTCGACCAATTCTTTTCGAAATTTGTGTGAAAAATGAATTTGAAATTTGAAAAATGTAAAGAAATTCATAAATAGACCACCGAAAGTTTGTAGACAGAAAGGATCAAGTTAAGTATTTTTTGCAAAAGTTTGATTAAGAAAAACAAAATGTTTTGTCCCAGGATTTGAACCGGGAAACTTTTGCGTTTGAATCGAGCATCGTACCTCTAGACCACAGAGTTACGAATACGGTACCTAGTTTCAAAATAACATTAAGTACGATTAAGTGAAACACAGAATCTCAGTATACCGTCCTTTTACTATCAGTACAGTTATGTCGTACTGTTAACATGGATATTTACATACAAGATATCAGTAACATCTGAAGAAGAAACTAATAGAGGTATATCATAGCAGTTTTCGGTTTTGACATTTGTATAACAAAGATCTCCGACAGCCAAGGCCGTTTGGCTCAGGTGGCAGTGTGCTAAGCATTTACTGAGCATCTGATTCCAAGACAGAAGTTTGGAGGTTCGAAACCCAACCGGTTCGCAGCTTTTGCATTCTGAGTCAACGTGCGTCTTTTCGTTAGCCAAAACTGTCCTACCTGCCTTTCTAGTATAATCTAACCTAGGAAAGAAAACGGCAGTAATGCAAATTGAAGGCCTTCCAGTGTTAGGTATTTAATACTGGAGAGTCGACCTACCGGAAATAACAGGTAAGTGTCTATTCGAAGTTTCTGCAAATTCTATACAAACCAAGTATAAAATACCTGTTGCGCTGTGGCGCAACAGGAAAAATTTTGTACACAGTGGGCAGTAATGCGAAACCTGTCGCATCAACGCTTCCTAGATTGTTTATGTGCGCGTCGGTATCAGAACACTTCAATTTTCACATTCCACATTGCTCATGAGTCATGATCAGCAGTTTTTATTATGGACAAAGTTTTTAATAAGTTTTCAACTTGATTTTCATCTTCAATTATTGCCTAGATTCTATAAGCAGTATGTAGCTTAACATGTTAAGAGTGTTGGCCTAAAAACTTTTGGTGGCTCATTTTATATTCGAAGAATATCCTCGGCATTTTACCTAAGCATGTCGAAACGAACTCTGTCGAAAATTGGGTAAATTTTACTAGCAAGACGTGCTTGTTAGTACCTAGCTTACCTATTTTTGACTACACTGCATATCCTATCGTATCCTACTCTACGACCTAAGTTAATTTAATTACGTACAAAAAAACAATGCTGCAGGATGTTTAAGCATCCCGCTGCATCTTGCCATTAGGCTCAAAAAATACGCTTTGATCTGGGCCCGATTTATCGAAGCAAAATGTTCGTCGTTGAAAATGTTCGTCGTTGAAAATGTTCGTCGTTGAAAATGTTCGTCGTTGAAAATTTTGGATTGATCGAAACATTTTTAACGACGAACATAACACGTAATTATAGGACAAATGTTCGTCGTTGAAAAACAAATGTTCGTCGTTGAAAAACAAATGTTCGTCGTTGAAAAATCAAATGTTCGTCGTTGAAAATGTTCGCCGTTGAAGAAACAAATGTTCGTCGTTGAAAAACAAATGTTCGTCGTTGAAAAACAAATGTTCGACGTTGAAAAATTTCTAACGGCGAACATTTCAACGGATGTCTTGAGCTCCGTTGAAATGTTCGTCGTTGAAATTTTTTTGTCGTCGTCGTTCGTCGTTGAAAAAAACGACGAGCTTTTGTCTTTTAGAACATAATAATGTTCTAAAAAACCAAAGCTCGAACAATTTCAACGACGAACTTTCAACGACGAACATTTGTTTTTCAACGACGACGGACGAACATTTGTTTTTCAACGACGAACATTAATTGTTTTTCAACGACGAACATTTTCAACGACGAACATTTGATGTTTCGATAAATCGGGCCCTGAGCTCATCAGCTCTAAGAAGCGATAAACAGTGTTTTCCAGAATGACTTATATACTGCTGATGACACATTACGGTGCCGAGGCTGCAAAATGTTGTCACTGTTACAGCACACCATCATTTATTGATTGATTGAATACGTACTTGCATTGCGTATACGCAGACAAAAAGCAGCCAAGCACCATGCTGAATTTACAAGTAAAACATGTAGACGATCCAACGAGAGCAGCAGTGTTTCGCACTGCAGTAACAGCGGATCAAAACAATAGTTCCTTCTCTAGAAGGAACAAAAAACTTTGCGTTTTAAAAGTAGGTTTCAGTGGACTTAATAGTGAACGATAAGTGTGAACCAGACTTGAACATTAGTCTAACCTGTGATGACCGTCACCCCTTGGCACCCATGTCTCTTTGTGTTTAATTAAGCAGTTATAGCTACTCCCATTGACTGAGTGCAAGCCCTCTGCACATATTCATTCCGCAACAAGCCCCAGCTAATCTCGGAGTGCCAGTCCACCCATCTGATGTCACTGGAGTGCATCTAATTGGCCTGTGTGTGTCTGAGCCTAGGCTATTTTAGGCTCTCACACAACCTATATATAGTCTGGAGTACTAGTAGAATCTGGGGCCCTATTCTCAAAATTACCCCTGAGTAACATTAGGCTAGGCTATCATTACGCGCTGGTTAACGTAGGGCTAAGGGTAAAGTTAATGCTGTGGGTAAGGTTAAAGTTAAAATCGAGAATACTGGTTTAAATATTAACTATCGACGTTGAAAACTTTGCAGTATCAATATCGTGCTCAGCTGATAAACAAGTTAAAACTCATTTTTGACCCAAATTTTAACGATGACCTAGGCATTCACATTGGGTTTCGCCATTGGTTGATATAACCATTTCACACTAACTTTTTCCTGTAGGTAAGAAAAGAATAACCGAAGTTACCCTCTGGTAATTCTGAGAATACGGCCCCAGAACAAGATGATTAGACAGTCAGTATATGGCCAAATGACTCAAGGTAGAGCGCTGGTCTGCAGATCTACAGATGGGTGATTCATATCCTTAGGTCAATCTAAATTTTATTTTTATCTAAATTTATTCTTTCCTTGTTTGACTGTACCTACCTACCCCAGCTGCGCGACTGCTAGTTAAATACTGTGACAGTATTTTACTGTTTGTGTAAATTAACCATGTAGACTTACATTTACTTTTAATTTCTAATTATAGTAAGTAATAAAATTTTACACAAATTTCTTAGACTTAAGAGATTGTCTTATTCATAGGTACATTACTTATAAGACATACTTCAGATTTCAGAAAATAACCTACAAACAAGTTAGGTCATAATACGAAATACATTGTGTGCAACAGTCGCCGTGTATAATGCTAGCATAGTTTGTCCAAAATAGATTTTATGCTTGTAACTACCTGCTATTATAATGTTTCTACAATAAAAATTCATACTTCATAATAGGATCATAATAATAATAATAGAAGTACATTGTATATACTCTTGCTACGACCAAGAGTTCATAATAGTTCTTATTATGAACTCTTGTTACCACCTTTTATAAGTTACCTAAGTTACCTTACCCAATAAGAACCAGACGTATCAGCTGTCACTATTTTGATTGACGGCACTGATTGTTTTTGGCACCCAAGCGGTCTGGCTTCCCTGACACCTTTGCCATGTGGCCTCGTGTATCTATTTTTCATAGACTGACACTTTCTGCTCTATTGCCATAAATTCTTTGTTTCACAGCACTAATGCATCATTTTGGCGTCAATTTTTGCAAATTTATTAGGTTGTATTGAGTTTCTTGTTACATCCAAGTATCGATCGATATATTTTAGCAAGGATATGATCAATCGATATTCTTTAGTAGGACACACGGACAAAACTCGTTTCATCCGTTTTTCGAATCATAGTTATTGGGGCATTGAGGCATCCAGATATGAACAGACGGACATTGGACATACGGTATTTGTGAATGAAGTATGTGAATCAAACAACCGCTCTGAAGTCCATTTCAATCGGACATTTGTTCATCGTTTGCCCTTTTATCCCAATGTCCGTACAGAAGTATGAATCTGCCCTTAGTGCCTTCCATACTTACAGCCGTATGTCCGTTCAGCCGACAAAATTACGAAATAATCACGCCACTAATAGTGTATTTGCACAACCATATAAAATGTGCACAGGTATATTTGGTTGTGGCTGGCGCCCGTAAGCCTGAGCAGGCATTGTGTTGATGTGGCATAATGTAATGAGCTTATGCCAGTGCCATGGTGCGCTTCAATTAGACACCAGCTGCGGGGAAAAGCACAATGGTGGTTGGAAAAACGGGACCTCTCACGTTGTTTATTTCACTGCACCTACATAGTTACATAATTCATAGTAGTCTCCGTATACATGGAGTTGAGGAAAACCCCTAAACTGTCTCAGGTGACATTATGGCATTGGCCCAGTAGCTCAAATGGTAAAGCGCTGGTTGGCAAATTCAGGTGTGGATGGTTCGAATCCGATTGGTTTTTGTAATAAATAAAACTTGGCCAAATTTATTACACATGCGGTGGACTGCATCAAATCGGATTAACTGACCCTTAGCTTAAACCGATTAATCTCAGGCTTTAATTTCTTAAATCGGTTTAAGTACACTGGATTAATGTAGATTAGAAATAGATTATCAGATAAAAATAATAAATTATCAGTTTAAAATTCAGTTGAAAGCTGACGTGTAACTGCGACTCAGCTGAGACCTACAGTCCCGGCCATAACTAGGGTGCCATAACTAATTTTCGCGAAAGCGAAGACCCTTTCTTGGCGGCTTCGCGAATATTTCCTGGTCACAATTTGTGTCTCTTTCTCACATTTCTTTGCAGGTCAAGAGGTCAGCCTGCTTATGCACATACGCGTAAATGCACGAAGCGTACGTATTTCAAGCATATGTAGCTAGACTGGGCCTTGACACACTAGCTGCAAATAATTCCGTTTTGCCCTAGCTCTAATTTATTATTCGCGAATTCGCGAAGAGCCTTCGCATCTTCGCCTTCGCGAAGACGAAGGGACACTATTTCTGGCCGCGACTGTAGCTAAATTAATTTAACAGGTGTTTAGCCTAGTTCCAGCATAGACTTTAGTTAATCCAATTTGGTGCAGTACATGATGCTTATGGACTAGGGTTATGGAAACGGCATCAAATCAAACCTAGTTTTGATGCAGTTTTGATCTTTGATGCATCAAATCAAGTGGTTTTGGAGAGTTGACACATCAAATCAAATCAAATCAATTGAAAATACGTCGCATCAAAGCAGCACGGACAAGTATGAATCAGACTTAGCCACAGTCAAGTTTGTCTGTGCTTCAGTGGCGCCTCTGTGACCTTTGGCGGAGTCACGCAACCCGTGCCTGATCCCAATCCATTTTCCATATTTGCTCCTGCCTGCCCATTCCATTCATATTACATCCCTGGCTGCCCTCATTAATTCTGCCTGACTTACCTGTGACTATTAGATTTCACGATACAAAGTTCAAATGGCTATTTTTTAATATCACTCTCATTTTTTGTTTGTCAGTGAGCCTTAGGTATTTTTCAAATGGACCATTAAAGAGACATAAACAGCAATATTTACGGTTTTTCAAATCAAATTACCATTGTGACATTTGATATAAAATGTATATTTTGGTATAAAAAAGAACTAGGGACTATGAGACTTGGGGGCATTCTCAAGTTGACGCCAGGGGCCCGGGTTCGATTGCCGGGGACTCCGTTTTTTTGAAATTGGGTTATTATTGATCAGTAGCTAACAGCTAAACTTATAGAAAGTTTCCTAAACGTTTCCGTGGTCCAAAAAAACTTTTAAACTCCTTGTCCGTTTATAATTGTGTCTGCTCTGCCGGTTACAGTGCACCTGCCACTGCTTGTAAACTCACTCAGCTAAGCTCACATTAAGCTGTGTTGTATATCTTAGCTGTGTGTGATTGTGTTTTCCATTAGAACAAAAATATATAATTTTGAAGTTGTAACTAACAGTATATTTGTTATTTCACACACATGAAAAAAATTCATGAAACCTAATGAAATTTTCATTGATTAAATGGTTTCCATGCAATCATTAACACGACTTGATAACCACAAGCTTCGGAAAGAACACAGTCAGGGTCTATTCGGATACTTGCAGCCGTATGTCCGTTCAGCCGGCAAAATTACGATACAATGACGCCACTAATAAGTGTATAAGATTAATTTGTTTCGTGATTATTCAGTGATTTTACCGGCTGAACGAACGTACGGCTGTAAGTATGAATCGACGGCCAGCATGAGCAAGAGGACATAATAAGAACTATTCTTTATGTATCTCATCACTATTTCTCCCAATTATGTCATATGTACTCTTGATATCTGGGTTTTTTTTGCGCAAAAACGTTCGCAATTGCGAAAAAAATTTGATGATTGCAAAAATTTTCAAACCTATTCGCAAAATTGCGAAAAAATTTTGACGCAGTGGAGGTGAAATCGTATGGTATATATATGCGCTGATTTTTGCGATTTAGTCGGAAGAATTCGATACGTCCCAGTTGACCAATTTTGGCTGAGAATTGAAAATTTCAAGCTAATTCCCTTAAGCCCGGACTAATCCAAATTTAGTAACTCGATGTTTCTTAGTGACTGTAAATGGGACACCTTTTTTTTTCCCATGTATCGTGGCGCGCGGACTGCATGTAACTGTACACTAATAGACGGTATATAATAGGGGGTCGGAGGTGACATAATTATGAAACATTTCAAAATGTTAGCATTTTCAGGCCTAACATGGTCATTTGGCCGGGTCTTCTGAAATTTCCTTACGGCTCAAAATCAAATTAAAAATTGTAGGAGATTCAGAAATTCTAGGACAGCTCCATGAATTTGCAAAGAAAATGTCCAAAATGTTGCTTTTTTGGCCAGAAAAGGGTAATCAATGGTTTGCAATTATGGATCCTGTTGGTAGGCGGAATAATGTTTTATTAACATTTATGTAAATGTAAAATCTACTGTATTAAGTAACAAATTGAGTCTGAGAAAAAAATTTGATTTTTTTTGATCCGAAAAAAGTTTCAAGCTTTGCAAAATTGCGAAAATTTGCAGCCAAGAAAACCCAGCTTGATATCCAAGTCGAAGTACCAATGTATGTACTCTTGATAAGTGTTGGAGTAATTGCAGTTGCCAATATTGTATCTCTCTGAATATAGTGTCCAAGCCAAAGTCTAAAATGTATTGCGTGTATTCTTCGTGTATTATTTTCAGCCTTTGGACTTATGATATTCACATCTGTTTCTGCTGAGGTAGGCGTAGAATGCTCATCTGGATCTGTGGTCATTCTAATCGCCGTACGCCACTACTGGCTTGACTGCTGTCTCCAACTGCTGCGTCGAGTCTTCCTGTGTGACGACAAAAGTCCCCTTGTGACGATTTGGCCGCCTTCGTCCCTGTCCCCTCCTTAGCAGGTCTAACCCACGAACAGTTGCTTGCGCGTAAAAGGGCTCAGTTTCAGAAAGCCTGGACGCCGAGAATTTTAAAATGGCTAAAACGGAATTTTCGCAAAGGTTTTGATACCGTTTGGTTGGAAGGACATAGGTACAATAGGGACTAAGCAAAGAGGATGAAATCAGACCAGCTACCCACTTTCGCCCTCGCCAGTTCCCTGAAATAAGTTGTACTGAAATGCTTTACGTCCAATCGATATTAAAAGGTGAATCCATACTTACAGCCGTATGTCCGAGCCAGTCGAAAAAGTGCGAAATAATCACGTCGCTAAAGTGTGACGAAAATTAAATGCGCCCACATATTTAGTCGCCTGGCTTCTGAGACTACTTGTCTTGATCAGTTCAAATCAATTCAATTTTTTGTAACGATAGGTATCACGTGTTTTGTTTTCTCATGGCGCAAATATTTTTTGTAGGACTTCGTGATGGGAAAATGGAATTTGGCATGATAATTTCGTGGTGATCTCTCCGGCCGAACGGACATATGGCTGTAAGTATGAATCAACCCTTGAAATTACCCAAATTTGCCCACTGATTGCTAATGCCCCAGGAAACAAACTTATTTGCATAATTTGGTCACAATTTGCCAGAGCTACCAGGGAATAATGGCGGGTCATGTGACTTTGAATCGATGAATACAAACAACCCAGTGACTGTAAATTTACGGTCCAATCAAAAGTCTACCAATAACTCAAGATTTTTGTTAATATCGTCATTACCAACAAAGGCCGTGTGCTGTTCAGACAATTGCTTATGACACTCTGAGCTTAATGTCCTATGGCGATTGAGTAGTATATACCGTATCAAAATATAGATTCTATCTATTCCAATCGAAGACTATTGTATATATTACAACGGGGAGTTACGCGATTAAATGGGATTTACATATCATTGTTCTTATTTTTCGCAGTTTGTGTGAAGATTATTAGTATTACGTACATACAATTGAAATAATTTGGCAGCTTTTGGACTTATGACTTAATGTGTGTCTATATACTGTATATGATTGTAATATTTGTAACGATTGTGATAATGTTGTAATAATGACTGATATCCACAAAAGGTGTCTAACATTAACTCAGTCTAAAGCCTGTTTCAC
>JASANF010016706.1:0-23405 GCA_030248245.1 Trissonchulus sp. WLG1_4 | reverse complement strand
GTCGTCCTATGACGTAGACATCGAAGGGTCGAATATTACCAACATGGGCATTGCGCCGAGGCAAGCATGAACAGTGATTCAGCTCTTGTTTCCACCTCTAGACCTCGCTGGGTATGAAAAGGGCTGAAATGTTTTCGATTTTGCCGATGACGATTTATTTTAAGACCCAGGAGTTTGAGAATGTGCGGCGGCTTCTGTCGCTAATCACCGCACCGGGCGGGGGGGAGACGAAACGAGGATGGGGCGGAGGGGGAACGCGAGTCACTAAGGCCAGAGAAAAAGGCAAAAAAACAAGGAGGGACAGCCCATTCGAGGGGCGGTGGAGCAAAAGTGGGAGCCATGCAAAACAGATGCTGGGCGTTTATGGTTTCAACACCACTTCGGGGTCGACGATATACTGCCGAAGAAAAGACCGGAGTTCGTTCCGATCCCAAGTCCGGAATGCATGAGCTACGCCATCAAAGACATCTGGTTCGTCTATACCATCATTGAAGAGCTCGTGAAGGTGTGCCGACCATCAAAGATGGAATTTACCGACATGCTTCAGAAGATCTGCGTCAGGCTCTCTAATCGTGAACACCTACCAACCACGCTCAAGATCCTGGAGCGCTTCGAAAAGCCAAAGCTGTCAGAGATGAGCCGGGGGGTGTAATTAACGAGCCGATACCAGCGGATCAAGGTGACGCAGCAGCTTGCCGGGGACAACGTTAAGTGGCCAGACCTGTCCAATCCTGTTTACCATCGGGTACGACGGCAGTGTCTGAGGGATTATGCAGTTCTACGCTATGATGACAGGGTCGAGCCAAAGACAGCCAAGCAGAAGAAGATGTGGCGTGAGGCTCAGGACCTGTTGGAAGAAGAAGCTGCAGAGCTGCGCCGGGAAAGCCACGAACTGCTACCGGAAGGGCCACCACCAGCTGTCCTTTCTATTCCATCAGACTCAGATGCCTCCGAAACATCAAGCGGAGAAAGTGAAGCTGTCGTAGTCCATCTGTCGGCACGCCAGAAGCAAGCAAACGACCAAAACATCAAGAAGTGGCTCGAAAAGATACCGCCAGAGGAAGTTGTTGTGCAGTTGGAGCACATTGAGCCGGAGCCAGAGCCAGAGGAAGAGCCAATGCCAGAGGAACCGGAGGAGATGGAAGGGAGCCGCAGTGGCGGAGCTACAACACCGATTCTGAGAGTGGTAGAGGAGACAGAAGAGGTGTTCCAAAACACAGGTGCGACGACGGTGGTCCGAGAAGATCGAACGGATCCAACGTGGAGACTAAGACGAACCAGATCAAGGTCACAGTCTTCACTAACCAAAGAAACCGTGAGAATGGTGATTGAGTCCATACAACAACAGAAGCGAAAATTGGAACCAGAGGAGCGGAAGAAGACGATAGAGGAGCTGGCACAGGACGTCAATGTGGCCTACGAGGCTTTCAAACGACGCAAAACTGGAGAGTCAGCATCCTCTACTATCTTGCCAACGACATCGGCAATCCCGCAGCTGCCGCAAATCCGTGTTCGTCAACCAGAGTTAGCAGCTGTTCGGCCTATTGGTCGGGGTCGTGGAGCCCCACCGAGTATCCAGATGCCGACTCCTCGCTTGCCAGGGCTCGAACACATACGCACTGTGTGGGTACCACCGACCGGACCTCTTGTTTTCCAGCGTTCGCCGGGAGGCACAGGTACGTGGGTACGCGTGCCCAAGTCACCGGAAACACTACCGCCAGTCGAGGTGTTACCGGGGGATGAGCCAAAAATTAAGCCACCGCCGGTTCAGCCAACGAGCGTACCATTAGTGGTCGACCTCACTGGGGAATCAGACGAAGAAGAACAGCAGCCGTCAACATCTACGGCAAAGGTCACCACTGGTTTGGGCAGAGGAAGAAAGCCAGAAAAGGCGGAGAAACCCAAACCAGCACCCAAAGAACCTCCGACAAAGCCGAAACCATCAGCTAAAGAACCTCCGACGAAGCCGAAACCACCATCGGTGGAGCCACCAACGAAGCCGAAGTCGAAGGAGGAGAAACCCCTCACCAAGATGGTCGAACGGCCTGGGTTATCCAGAGAGTTCTTGGAAGGGCTCGCCAAGCCGAAGGTGCCTCTTACCAAACCCAACGGCAAAACAACTGTGAAAATGCTGCGCTATGCTATAGCGAAAGTGTGTGGGAATTGGGTACCCAAATGGTTCCGTAGACAGTCGGAAGCAGCGTGTTGGGGCCTAATTCGAGCAGCAGTGCCGAAGCCGTGGGGGAAGCCCTATACATCGTTTGATCCAATCCAAGGAACTGAGGGCATGGAGGTCTACGTCCTCGCACGGGAGTACCAAGCAGAGCAGGAATGGCACATTTGGCTCGATGAATGGGGTATGGCTCGAACGGAATACGTTCGCATACCGGCATGTCTGGACCCCTTGGAAATTGACATCCCTTGGGAAAACATGCCCATCGGCCTAGTCGACTTGGAGAAAGATCCACGAGTCAAAGCCCTATGCTCTGGATGGGAAAAGGTCGATACTGGCGAGGACGAATCCATCGAAGAGCCTACGGTAATCCAAGCCGGAGGTGTCACTGAGGAGGGTACACCTGTCATCCGTGAACTGTTGGGAGAAGAAGCCGAAATCGAACAACAACCAGCAGTTAATATTACGGAGGAAGGGAAGCATGACCGTCCAGAACCGGAGGTTGAGCAAATGGTGGAGCAGTTTGAAGGGGCGGAGGATAAGCCGGATGGCCCACTCCCAGGTGAACTACCACCTTTGCAAGCAGCGGAGGAGGAGAAAGGAGATCTCCAGGAGCAGGTTCAGGAGCAGTTGGTGGCAGTGGAGCTGGACATGCAGAACCTGAGTACGGAATTCGAACCGTTACCAGGAATTTCGAGGAAGAACTTGCAAAACGGGCTAAATGGGAAAGGGTCAATCTTCGTAGGTACTGAATGGCTTGTGACCTACGGAGTACCGCACGAAACCCATGGTCCCGAAACGACGACCAAATACTATCAACCAAATGTCCGGTTCTTTCGGGATCCGTTTTACGGCCCAATGGATCCACCAGTCCATCGTCTCGCAGCGGGGTACGTGATAACGCCAAGTGTGCCCAACAACAAGGATCCATACATCATGCGACCGAAATTGACGGAGATGGAGGCCGATGTACCAGCGACGGTGATGAACACAGGGAACATCACAGAATTGAGAGTTCCTGTGAAGTGTTGGTCATCACAGAATCGATGGCAAATTCTTCAGATTCCACCGACTCGAAATGGGGATAACCCACAAACTACAGGGGATGTTCACCCCATAGCAGTGGAACTGGAGTCCATCTTCCGACAATGGGCACAACAAGGCAATCACCGAATCCAGCGCCATTTGGCGATCCCGAGCGAGAAGCTGAACCTAATCGAACGAGCATGTCTCCGGAAATTCGCAGCTTGCATCCTGTGGAGTTTCCATGATCGGGAACTAGAGGACCAGGAACAAACGAGTGACCCGTACGACCGACCAGTACTACGGCCGAGGGACAACCGAATCCTCCGAATGTTCATTCCAGCCCTGTATTCACGTGATGGTATGTTAGCGTACAAGCCGATCTACATCGAGACATGGGCTACCAGCCGTGATGCGGCATTGGGAACAGTGGGTAGTATGTCCATCTATCCATCTGGTACCCGAGATAATGAACATGACCGTCAACTGGAAACTGAAAAGAACAAAAGGATGGGCACGGAGTCTGCTAGTTTATGCGGACTGCCTGCAAGAAATCCTGATGGAAAAGGTCAAAGAAGCCAGACAAGAACGACGACCGCGACCTCAGGTCTATGGCTTCTTCACAAAGATATTCAGTTTCTCTAACCATCATGTGGTCATGGAGGAGGTCCCACAACCGGCCAAGCCAAAACCCAAGCACCCCCAGCAGCAAGCTCGATCGTTCAATTATGAAGGGAAGCAGTTCTATTGCGGAGAAGAGGTCTACTACTACGAGAAAGCCAGCAAAGGCTATGGACTCATGGATGTAGCTGAGACCCTCGCATGCGCGTCATCACCAGGCCAATGCAAACGAATGGGTGATCAAAACCTGCCCGAAAAGAACGTCCGAGCCACGGTGTGGTACGAAGTGATGGCGTTCCCCACGATGTTCAAGATCTGTTTGCATCGGGCACGGCAGCTCCCAACGGTCAAGGACGATCTGCGCAACTCGCGTCTCGACGTCATAGTGGAAGCGAGCCCATACGACCGGCGTTGGGGAATTGGCGTCCACTTTAAGGACTACGCGCGACTGCGAAAAATCGAGCATTTCGAGGGAAAGAACTGGCTGGGCAAGGCTTGGATGGTTGTGCGGGACTTATTGTTTCCTGAGTTCCTAACTGCGGCCACTCGCCAGCGATTACAACAACTATATCGCGAACGCCTAAAAGACAGACATAACAACCCAAACAAAGAATGATGGAGAGGAGGAGAAGACGACGTCAAGCGCAAGGACCCGGTCGAACAATCTGTCCGACGGGGCTTATCAGCCGGCCTTGTGCCGAAGCGTCGTCCCCTATCATCTTGTTACTCGACGTGCCACTCGAACAAACTGTCCGTCGGGGCCAATCAGGTGTGCGGGTGGAGTAGCTTGATGGTAGGTAGAACGACCACGGAGATTGATCTGAAAGTGAAAATTATCTGAAATTAATTGTGAAATTGTATTGGTTATTTTTTTTAATGCTTTTAATTGTTTAATGCCCGAATTAATAGTGTAACAGTAATATTCTATGTATTGAAAATTGATTGAAATTGTGTTTGGATTTTTTTTTAATGTTTTTATCTGGTATAAATTATTATAAATAAACTCTCGACGTTGATGGTTTCACCTATAGTGTATGTGTGTGGGCTCGGCCACTCTGTCTGTCGAGACTAATCAGGTCCGTGCATGTTACTGTAGGTGTGGAATGATTGAAGTTGGTGAACTGGTTACGTACTTAGAGCTCGAACATTCTGTCCAACGGGGCTAATCAGGTTCTAGGTTGCGTAGCTAGGAGGCAAAGGAGTTAGAGTTAAAAGGAGCCTAATCTAGACGTATATTCTCGGACGTAACTGAGTCTAGGTGCCGATGCCTCGGCCAACCTACCTTGGTCTAGGTACCTAGTAATGTATATCGGCTGTGACGTGTATTGGTACTTGGGCTAGGCCGAACTGTCCGCCGGGGCACCACACTGGTCCAAAGTACCTGTTATATATTCAAGTTTCGTGACTATTGATGCAGCTGGGTCTGTGAGGCTAGGCCGATCTGTCCGCCGGGGCAACAATCTGGTCTCACTTGCTTAGTTGTATCGCGCAGAAGGATTGCATTATCGTGTAGTCTAGAAGCGCACAGCGTGTAGCTGAAGAGGCGCGTCTTAGGTTATAGTAAGTGATAAGACGAACTGTCCATCGGGGCTCAATTTGTCATTAGCTGTAGCTTAGGCGAGTTTTGGATCTTACCTAGAGGAGATAAGTGAGGTAGTCGAACGATCTGTCCATCGGGGCTCAACCAGCTACCAAACGGTTCAAATCCGGGTGTAGGTCTGTCAGTTATATCGCTGTCAAACGCGATTGAGCCCATTTTTCAAACCGTATCTACCGAGTAGGCGACCTAATCGTAGGACGCAGTATGGTCTCCTCGGTCCAGGTGCCTTCGGGTACTTGGACTCATAGGAGGCACCCAACCCCCAGGGACTGTCGTCTCTACGCGGGTGCCAGGTGGCATAATTCATCGTTTCATACTGTAGAAGGCGAACGTGCCGAAACTAGGTTATCGCGTACCTAGGGCGCCGACGCCAGATATTTGGGTGCAATAGTTAAAATCGGAGCAATAGTTTTAGTTGTGATATTTTGTGATGTACAGTATGTATACTAATAGAGCTTAATACTGCCAAAGCTAATACTGGTATTTTTCGTTTATTCTGCTTAATTACTAGCCATAATATATTGCTCAATTTTTCCAGTTAATAGTGTAAAATGTACCTAACTCCTTCTCTTTGTAGTAGAAATTAGAAAAGTAAAAAGTAACATAGGCAAAATCACAAAAAGATTGTTTCCATTGAGTATTGTTGAAATTAACAAAGAAGTCTCGAAATGAGCACTCCTTGTAGGATACCTAACCTTCCCCCCTTCTTTTTGTTGTTAGTTAGTTTAATTTAGTTTATATTGTTTAACAAAAAGTCTCGAAACGAGCACCCCCTGTACGATACCTGACTTCCCTTTTTGTTTAGTTATTTTTTAATTTAGTCAATGTAAATTAACAAAAAGTCTCTAAAAGAGCACTCCCTGTACTATACCTAATTTGCCGTTCCATTTCAGCTTTAATTTTGCCTTAGTTTTGTCTTTCAGTTTATATTCAAATTTATGTTGCTTTATGTTTGTCTAAGTTAACCTTATTTTTCCGTTCACGTTGTCCTTTATGTTTAATTTTCACTACATTGTTTCGTTTAGTTTAATTTGATTTATTTCATGTTCTGAATTTTTGGTTTAGTTACTCTAATTTGGTTTGTAAATTTAGCTAAAATGAGCCTAATGGGATCTTTTGACTCTAATTTGAGCTACTAAAATGGGGCCCAAATTTCTATACAGTTTGTTAATAATACTAATTTTTGGCTGTGAGTAGTCTTTGCAAATACGCGTAAAGCCAACCGAAATTGTGGGGTAATCTGGGTGGAGTTTACGATTTATACGGGTGTATCTGAGTTTTGTCTAAGGGGTATAAAGAAATTAATTTAGCTGACTTGGTCGAGTTTAATTCAATACGGGTATATTTTATGGGGTAAAAAGAGAAATTGATAGTAGTATAAAGTGTGAACCAAGCAGCAGTTTAAAGACACACGATATAAAACAGTCCCAACACAGTTGCACTCAGTGACCACAAACAGGAGACACATATGAAAGGCTGACAGAACAGCCCAGTAAACGGGACAAACGTACGAGCACTTTCATACATACTCAAAAATAGTTGGCACAAGTTTCTGGAAGCAAGAACGTGATGCAACAGTGTAGGGTTAAATTGCTTAGAGCAATCCGAGGTGTAGGGTGATAATAGGTTTCACGGCCAAAATTTTTCCGAATTACGGTTCTGAGCAATTGCCGTCCAGTGTCGTGCCATCCCAGACAGTGGTTACCCCAACGAATGTAGTTTATCAAAATTGTGCATAAAGCGCCTGTTTCAATGATATATTTTAAAAAGCAATTAACACTACTATAACATCTTTTACGCTTAGGACATCCTATGCTGAATTTGGGGTCGTACTGTCTGGAAGACTGAGAAAAATTGACGATCATAAAAATTAAAGGCGTGTCATTTGATTTCTTTTATATATAAAGGTAGATATTGCCTGTAGCAACCTGTTGGTGTATCTGTACAACAGGTGCAACGCGCGCGCGTAAGTAATGGTAACGACACTGGTAGGTATGAGTCGAAAGTATTTCATATGATAAACCCGATTAAAAGGGTGGTATCGAAATTAATTGTTGATTTTCGGAATTTTAAAGACGAAAGATTTGAAATTTGATTTAGTGAAAGTCTCAGAACCGTAACGCAGCACGCAGAAATTGTCATACTATCTGCATAAATTGCCTTGGGTTATATTTCATGGGCTTTGCCGCGACTAAATTGAATTTTTTTTTCTAACAATACTCAGTAGTTGGGCTGAAAAAGAGCTAATGGCAGTTTGATTTTCTTTTGAGAACTTAACCGAAACTCTAACAACTAACCGATGTACAGGCGGTTATCTTGGTGATTGTATGTCCTAGTAATAAAAACTTGCCTGGGTTTTATTTCGAAAGAGGAAATCTTTGAGACGTCAAAAAAATTGTTAATCAAAATTTGGTAACTAATCAATTGTTTTCTTTTTAAGTTAGTAGGTCCGTAACGCCCCCACTGGTTCCTGATCCATAAAATAAATTTTGAAGAACTTTAAAATAAGCTATACCCGATCTAAACCCAACGTAGCTGTCAGGGGAAAGTTTTGTAGCGAATTTAAACCGAGACTTTGACAAAGACTCTACCCTGATACCCCTGGTAGTGTTAGAATTATATGGGCTCACCTAAAAGGACCCAACTATTTTACCATATTTATAGATGGGAGGTCATTATGGGGACTTGTACGATAAGAGCCCGAGAGTTTTGATAGGAAACATCCCTCCGGACTTATGGGTGGAGGATTTGGGTGGCTATGCCACCACGACGGGTGTTTCGCGGCATATAAATTGACACTGAAGTACGCTGGTAGCTACGCGTGGGCGATGAAAGGGTATAGTTGGCCCCCATACACTAGGGACTTTGTAGACTGTACAATGGATCTGTAATATCTTTGTTTTATTGCCAGTCGCGGCAAGCCAAAATTTTTGTTGGTGTTGTTCTCTATAAATTGTACGCGCTATAATGTGTTGTTAGGTCACCCAAATTTTGTAGGATGTGTGCGAATAGGGACACAATGATGTATTTATAAGTAGTTAGTGAGTTTGAAGTCAAAATTTTTACCGAGGACACGAATGCGAGACTGTATAAAATTTTTGAGAAATTGATGACGAAAGAAAGATGTCCGAAGGTGATGGAGCAAGGCACTAGGGGAACCTGGCCAGTACCCGGCTTGTGTCCTTGGCTCGAGAAATTGATGGTTAATGGGTTATGGAAAGAAATTAGAGAAATAATGGTTGAAATTGAAATGGTTTTTGATACGAAATTGGGTTGAAATTATGAAGTTCTCGCAGTGACACTAAGGGGATCCCCAAAAGCGACACGAAATTGTTTTAACCTAAAAATCCAGCTGGTATTTGAGTATGAGTGAGGCCGGAGTTGGATCGCGACCAACGAAGGCATAGTTGTGTATGAGTGTGTGGGTGAACTAACTCACAATTGAGCTTTTATAGTTTCGGATAATCGGGTTCTTGTAATGGTTAGCACTCTGGACTTAAAATTCCAGCAATCCCTAGTTCTATCTATTGAGACCTCCAGAGAGGGGGGCAAGAAAAATTGTGGTAAAAATTCGTAAAGAGTATTAAAATTCAGTTGCTAAAGTGTTTGTTTGTTCTATTGTTTGTTTTTATCTTGTTATGCGAACGTCTAAAATTGCTTAAAATTGGTCTAAACTAATTTTCTAAACCGGGGCGCCAAAACCGAACTTGAAATTTAAATTTGATGTCGATCCTTATAAATCATAAAGTCAAAACTGTTGTCGAAAGAACTTTTGAACGTAAAATTGCGTCGGGAGGATATAAGCAAATTCTGTGGGAATTGTTTTGTGATTTAGTATGGTGTGTTCAAGCTTTTTCTACCGGAGATGACGCCGAAATTTTAGGGACTCGTTTTATTATTTGTTGTATTGGTTACTCTGTTTGTATAACTTGTTATAACTTGTTTTTATCGCTTCAACTTGTGTCACCATGTTTAATTCGAAATTGTTATGCGTTTTTATGTTTTGCTCTGAAAATATCTGCAGTGGAAATGTCTACATCGCCAGCACCTGTCCTAGTGTTGTGTATCAGAGCTGCCGAGACGTCACCTCTGACAAGGGGGCACCTGTTGTGATCGGCCGCACAGGTGCTGTACGAGGTTGACATTTCCACGAATTTGGCAATGTTTATTTCATCATTGAGCCCGGTTTATATGTATTTCATTGGCAAGTGGCATTCTGGCATTTACTGAAAAGTGACGGTGTGCAAAGGGTTTATAGTCAGCATTTGACATTTTGTTCCAGTGTGTAAAGGAAGGGTTTTTAACAAAGCACATTTTGCACAAAATTGTAGTGTTCAGCATATATATGTTTCATACAATAAATTTATAAAAATAATTAAGCAAGTGGGTGAGAGAAAGCGAGCGATTTTGCCTCGCTATCGCCGTCCGCGTATGTTTGCTTGGAGAATGTTAACTGAGTCTGAAGAACTGGACTTGGCAAAACTGCTGGGCGAAGATTAAAGCCAAATAATGCACCTTATTTGACAAAGATGTTTCAAAATTCAGTGTGCATAATATGCATTCTGCTAGCATATGTTCGCTAACTTTTTAATTATGTTTCACGAAAATGCACGGGTCACCCAGTAAAATTGACCAACTGTTTCTGCAGGAAAACTTAGTGATAAGCTTGCCCGCTTTATACCGTTTGATTCAGGTATGAATCAAATCCAGCTCTTTACTCAAGCAAAATAGGTTAAATTTGTTGCGCCATAGTGCTTCAGTCTTCGTTAAAAGATGTTTCCAATAGAATTTAGCAGTTTGGTGAGAGTTTTGATCCAACTTGGAATAAAAAATGAGTTCGCAACAGGTTTTTTGTCAATCATGACAAACTGCTGTAAAATTCATTCTATTTTTCTTTTGCAGCAAACTGTTGCTTGTTGTTCCTTCTAGAGAAGGAACTATTGTTTTGAAATTAACTGCTCATAGCGTTTAACGCTACTGAGCAGGCTGCATAGCCAATATGTTTTACGTGTATTTTCAGCTTGGGAGCTGCCTGCTGTTTTTTGTCTGCGTATATGCAGAAAAATCAATAATCGATGTACACTGCTGTAACAATGTACTTTTTCAAAATCGGCACCGGGATGTTTCACCAGCAGTATATAATAGCCATTAGAAAACACTGTTTATCGCTTCTTTTTCTTAGAGCTGATTTGCTCAGCTCAGATCAAAGTGTCATTTTTGAGCCAAATGGCACGTGCAGCGGGATGCTTAACATCCTGCAGCACTTTTTTGTACGTACTACGTATTTACATAGATTAAGTAAGATAAGCTATGTATATAGTTATAAAGTAGAGTAAGATACAAAGTATAGCTTACGGTAAGTATGGAATAGAGAACCAATGCTAAATGCTAAATGCTTAAACCTGAAAGGTAGACGCCGGGAAAGGAACCTTGCCCCTTTTGGGGCCTACTTGTTTCTGCTGTGACTGGTGCTGCAGCCTGACTGTGTGTTTGTGTGTGTCTGTGTGCGTTTAGGTACATTGCGTCTGTCAGCTCGCTTGTACTTGAACGCATATAAAATGCATAGCAGACATAATTCACAGAGCTTCTGTTGAAATTCAATATGTGCTGCAAAACCCAATGCGTTAATACTTCACCAAAAGTTTATATAAATGGATGCAACATATTCAAAATAGCTTCTTGAACTTTCTAAGCTCAAAGCGAAGTGTTTGATCAGCTTATTAGCTTATATCAGCTTAATCTCTAGTACAAATGCTACGTGCTCTTGGAGATTAAACTGATTTGGGCATGTAGGATTGGTTTTGCAGCCTGTTTTGTATCCTGTGCACGGGCGCCCCTGTACAGCAGTACCGCCTGGTCCTGCGCTGCCCTAGTCGCAAAAGGGAAAAATTGTAATTACGTCTTAATTCACTGTTTAGAAAGATTTGTAAAAAAGTTCATCGTTTAGAAAATTGGATTTTCGGAACGTTCACCGTTTAGAAAGTTGAATTTTCTGAACGTTCATCGTTTATAAAACTAAATGTGCAAAAAGATCATCGTTTAGAAAATGTTTCTTCTGTTGTCGAAGTAAATTGACGATTAAAATTTTGGCAGTTTTGAAAGGTAGTTACAGTTCGTATGTTGAACAACTAATTAAAAGCACGTATTGCTAATGCTAAGTTGTTGCTAGGTGTAAAGCTCTAAAAACTTTTAATTCAGACCAGTGAACGAAAAGTTAGCTAAAAGTTTACTTCGACAGAGGAAAAAACCGTTTCTAAACGATGAAATTTTTGCAAATTTAGTATTCTAAACGGTGAACGTTTATAAAATTCAATTTTCTAAACAGTGAACGTTTTGAAAATTCAACTTTTTAAACGGTGAACGTTCCAAAAGATCCAATTTTCTAAACGGTGAACTTTTTAACAAATCTATCTGAACAGTGAATTTCCAAACAGTGAACGCAAACCTAATCTAACACCATAAATGTACCTACATTAGGCTGACAGATATACAAAACTTTTCACCACGCTACGTCGCACACATCTTAAAAACTACACTTATATTGGTTGGTAATCAATTTATGCTGCGCAACAGGCTTTGCCGTAGTATACGGAAGTGGTTCCATAATTAGCAGCAGGCTGCAACACTTAATGATTACAATTTGCACCAAACTTTCACTTGTTTGGTTCAACGGTTTAAGTTAATATTCATTACGTAACGTTAATGAGTTAAGCTAGGTAGCTACTGTTGTTTTGTGCTGTACTATTATAACGTGCAACTGGGTGAGACTTGTGTGTTTTCATGAGTGTGATTAAGCCAATGTACGTGAAACCAACTGTGGGCGCGAAGTGTGTCTGTTATTGTTGTGTGGTTGTGGTAAACATGTATACACTATAATAGACAACGATAGTGAGGCTCATTTGCATATCCGACTAAACTTTAGACGACATTCAATTAAAATATTGGTGCAACAACACAAAAGTTTGTCGCAAACATTTGATTGTACAGATTGTAAAAATGTTTAAACTAACCTTAGGATCTCAAATCAAATTAAAATACACTCACTTGCAATTTTTCTTTTCACATTTTTGATATGGTCATAAATTATTCATTTTGTCACTTATTGCAATGGCATGGTTTGAAGCTCTGTTTTGATTATCTGTTTATTTATCACATTGAGTTTTTATAAAAATCACTTTTTTATGAATTTACTTAATGTGGTGCAGAGACGACATGTAGTTTCACAATGGACAACTGCCAAAAGGTGAAACTTCTGATTGTCATAATTAGGTATTTGCTACGCCGAAGATTTTGTTTCATTGTATGATATTACTAATCTATCTTGACACAGATAATTCAAGAATTAAAATCAACTCAATATCATGAGATTTATTACAAAAGTGGTGAATTTCAAATCACACATCGAGTTTCTGTATTCGTTATATATCAATTACATGTTTGTAATTTCTGGACACCTTTAGCATTGGTCTTTGCTTGTCTATGATTGCATGTAGTTCTACTCTAAACGTGGAGGCAGGTCCTGAAAAAGGACTGTTTGTGTGGGCTTGTGTATCATTTTGTACACGTAACTACGTTTACCTTGTGTCAGATCATACACGACATGTACCTACGTCTATAGGAGAGTAATCTCATTGAACAGTGTTGCGACGAAACATGTTGCGCCAATGTTTCGCAAATTATTTATCTGCGCGTTGGAGCCTGACTTCAGGTGCCGTTTCCAACCATACACGGTACTGTTTTTTTTATGTCACTGAGTTTTGAAAGCATATTATCATGCTGTCTGCTGTATTTGACACACATTTTCAGCAGTCTAAATCTGCCGTGTTTAACGTGGTAAATATGTAGTATTAAATACTAGTAGTGATACTGTAGTAAATATTAGTAAGTTGAATCACCAAACTTTGTACGGAGTCAGCGTCTGCCGACACTGCAGCTAAGGTTTTTGATCCAGCTTAACATATGTGATACAGATTCGAATAAAGTTGAAACTTTATGGAGCCACTGGCACAATATTAGTTCAGTGGGTGCCGCGCTTAAATTTACCAAAACGGTAAATTTCACTTTCATTTTTAACGTCATATAAAAAATATACGCTTGTCATAAAAAAATTTTGTTTAGCGAAACTTTGTTTCTAATTTCATTCAACTTGTCGTTGTTATGCCGGAAATTGGCTTAGGTACACTTAGCAATTACCGTTATACAATAACAATAACTGGAGCTGGTAGAATTTACTCTATTGAAAATAAGGGCAATTTATTCATAACAAAAGCTTGCCATTAACTAAGCAAACAAATGGATTCCCGATACCTTAATTGGACATTCAAGGAAGCAGGAAACTGCTTGTACAACATTCAGCCTTTTTTTGACATTCTGTCAGCCAAAAACAATATGTTTCTTTTTAATCAATCGAATGTCGAAAACGAAATCAAAATAGGAATACTATTTAATCATTCAGACAAGTGCGTTATACCAGTAATTGATACAAATGCTCGGTGTGGAAATGTAGCAGCGTTATACTGCAGAGTTTTGGCGAGCTATTTTTTGGATAGACATTATTTTGTTTCTGTGCAATTGTTTAGTGATATATTTTCTCTATTACGAGCCATCGAAAATGGTACAGTACACACCATGCCGTATACATTACATCCTGATGATCTGATATTGTACAATTTTAAAATGACTGCTAGTTATAAATTTGTCATACCCTATACTGTTGTTACCAAGCGTTTACCGCAAGATAAAGGATCAATTTTGCTGAATGTTCACCGTATCGAAGAAACGTTTTGGCGACTTTTACCAACGATTTCAATGTTTAGCATTGGTTCTGCCATTTGGGTGTTTCACAAATATTTACCTGGAATTAGACACTACGAAACTCAACTTGCAAGCTTATTATGTGTATTTCTTCAACTAATAGCCATTTTAAATACAACTTTTGTCATCAGTAATTCTTTATCGTTATTGAGTAGCGAACCATTAGTGTTTGACGATTTGTCTCAACTGGTGCATAAATCTGACACTCGCGGATGGAGTTTACTTTTTTCCACACAGTATATGAGTAAATACTTATATGAAAATCATACGCTAACTGTAGCGCAAACTCAGATTAGCAATATAAGTTCGGCTTTTAAAATAGAAGTTTATGAAACGGACAAAGAAGCTTGTGAGCGGTTACTCCAGCTTCCATCAAGAAAAGCTTTTCTCTATAGTTCAATATCGTCTTTATTGATAGAATGCCCCGACTATTTCCCATTAATGGAAGAAGTCAGAATTTTACATACAAAATTAGACGATCATCACTTTATATTTCATCGTAACAAAACCGATTTGGTAAATTTCATGGATTGTTGGCTTATAGAGACAGGATTGCTTTTAGATGAAATGCGAAGAAGTGCAATCAAAGAGTTGGGATTTTTGCAAACAGAAAAAAGTATGCCCACACCACACACCCCAACGTTAATACTAACAAAACTATTGAATGCTGCACTAACAATGGCACCTTTAGCCAAGGGTTACTTGATTGCAACTTTTGCTTTTGCAGTTGAGCACTGTTTGATGTCATACACTCCAAAATTATCATTTTTCAACTATTCAAGAATTTTTCAAAAGCGTTATTTAACTACCTAACATACTTGTGATTATACTTTCACAATTGTGATTAAAGTGTTATTTTGCCAAATGAGGTGTCTTTGTAGTCGCAAATCACGTGACGACTACAATAGTCATAGATTTATATATTTGCCGTCATCCGTTTGTCAAACTAACCTATTCAAGCGTTTAATTTAGGCATGTATACTCTGTGTAGGTGTATTGGATAAGTTGAACCACTGCAGTCTGTTGTCTTATACGGAATTGATATGAAATAATAATGTTAAGAGTTTAAATTGCTTTTACAGTTGCGTAACTATGTCCGTTTAGTCTGACTAGAATGCAGCGACCATAAGTCTGTATAACCCGGAAGAACCAAAATCACAATGACGGCAGTATTTGACAGCAAAGTCATAAGTTAAAAGTATTTCGATCGTACTTGAACCAGGGGGTAGTTTCAGAAACTTTACATAAGTCTTTACATAAAGTATTACATAAATTGAATTTATGGGAGAACTTATGAGAAGGTTACGAGTGGTACATAAAGTGTTTCGGAAGTCTTCACATAACCTTCCCATAAGTTCTCCCATAAAGTTCTCACATAAAATTATATGCTCTCGCTGAAAACCGCATGGAATGCGCACGCACACGCGCTCGCACAATTAGATGTCTAGCAGCACGATCACAGCTTTGATTGTCGTACTGAGGGTGCGCTCGTTTAAAATCTCAATTTAAAAAGTAATGAATAGGTTCGTTAGTGGATTTAATTATTCAAGCGCATAACAGTTACCACCATACCTGCTACTGTCGTTTTATAGTAAAATCTTAAAATCAGATTTTTCAGAAAAGTTCAATAAAGTTTTAAAAAA
Source organism: Trissonchulus sp. WLG1_4 (assembly GCA_030248245.1). Classification (NCBI taxonomy): domain Eukaryota; kingdom Metazoa; phylum Nematoda; class Enoplea; order Enoplida; family Ironidae; genus Trissonchulus; species Trissonchulus sp. WLG1_4. Next base: position 7,531 of record JASANF010016706.1, on the reverse strand, counting down.
TACATTCCCTAAACTATGCCACTTTATGCTCTACCCAGAGAACCAGTTTTCATGCTTTTTTGAGGTTTGTACCAATTATTTAGCTCAAAGGTGAGTTATGGGTGCCCTCACGTTCTCCTAAATTTATGAGAAAACTCGGCACCCACATTTAGCATTTTATGAGTAGCCTGAAGTCTTTACATAAATTTATGTAGTAATTATCAGGCTACCCATAAATTTAGGTGGAAAACATAAATTTATGATAGAACATGAGGTGATCCAGAAGTTATGTCAAGCTTCTCAAACACCTATAACGATATGTAAGACTTTATGGGACCCATAAGACTTATGTGAAGTTTCTGAAACGACCCCCAGAAGTCTAAATGTTATTTGAGGTATATAAGCGTGCGTCTTAAATCCATTTAATCCAGTAGTAGTTTAGGAGCGGGTTCGGACTAAAATTAGTCCAGACCGTTTAATCCGGTAAACAAAAGGGGCCACAGTGTTCAGTATTAGTCTGCTTGCTGTGCTTGTTAGTGCTTGGCTTCTCCATGATTCACTTGGGGCCTATTCTTTTACCGGATTAAAAGGACTGGACTTATTTTAGTCCGAGGTTTTGGAATGACAAATTGGACTAAACAGACTAAACGAGTTAAAATAAGTCTGCGGCTTAATTTTAGTCTGACCCCATTCCAAAACTACCACTGGACTAAACGGATTTAACATGCACGCTTAACATTAGCGTGCATAGTTAAGTCCGTTTAGTCCGACTAAAAAGCAGCGCGCTAAAAGTCCGTTTAATCCGGAGGTTTTGGAATGGCATTTCTAAGTTTAATTTTTAAACCCTTTAGTCTGATTATAATTAACCCTTTAATGCGGTAAAGGAATAGGCCTTGTCAAACTTGTTGGCTTCTGTCCCATTTTGGAAACAATATTAGCTGTTTGCCAATCACTGCCATGAAACACTGCTAAAAGTTTTGATCACACATTTATAGTAGCAGGTTATATCTGGACAAATAAGCCAATATTTGTAGCAAGAGTTTGAAACTTTGTTCGATATTTAATCCGACAAAAGCACTCATCTGGCGTGTCGTTTTTGTTTGACACTGACACGTTTCCGTGCTTTCACCACCTGAAATTGTCTTATTTACACCCTATAAACAGGAGAACAAACAAAAAGTTTCATTTTAATGAGATATAAAGATGAATATGAATATTAGGGTAAATTCAAATTTGATCGAAAGAAAAAAATATGACCAATATTTTTCGAAAGTATAATTTTTGGATTTTTATTGTTCTGAGGCATTATTTAAAAAAAGGTGACAAATGACAAACCTTTCAAAAGAATAAAAATTCCTGCTAGTTAAAATGTTTTTTAACCCGTGCAATACTGTTGCGTCACAGCTCGCAACATGGTCAATTTGCCTTTGTTTAGTGGGGTCTTGTCGAATTTAGGCTTTTTCTTTGTGTACTGTGGTTTGCCTTTCTTCACACCTTCTTTGGCGCAATCCAGTATCGTTTGCATGTAATCCAGACAGTCGAAATACTCTTGTGAAATCAAGTCGTTGTTTGGCGGTACTTTGTTGGCGCAGAATCGAACGCATTTTGGCGGTACACCATTCTTGGCGCAGCATCGGGAGTTTGACTTGCCATCGTTGGCACAAAACACAACCTTCTGCATTTCAGTGGCACAAGTTTCGGCGTTGCAAATAGCCTGAAAACATTATGTAATGATTGTTTGAATGAATGAATGAATGAATGAATGTAATCCGTCAGGTGCGTTAGTTGAAACGTTGCCAATATACTTTGGCGCTAGAATACATGTAGTATCGCTGATGCTATATGCAAACTGCGTATGTTCAAGCTATACTTATTAGCAAGAGTACATAATAGGGAAGAGTATGACACTCTTCCCTATTCCCAGCCAGGCAGCGCGGTAGATGCGTTGCACATTAACGCCCAAAAGTGGCCCGGAATCGGGCTACCCCCAAGTAGCCCGATTCCGGGCTACCTGGTAGCCCGATTCCGGGCCACTAGCCCGCTTTCGGGCTACCAGTAGCCCGATTCCAGGCCAGTAGCCCGATTCCGGGCTAGTAGCCCGATTTCGGGCTACCTGGTAGCCCGGAATCGGGCTACTGGCCCGGAATCGGGCCACCTAGCGTTTAAAAGCCAACAGCCAATCAAAATGCGGCAGCTTTTGGTTCCGCCTACGAACTCGCTACCGTAATCACATGTGTCGGGACAACGACTGTTTGAACTGCAAAAGACACTTTTTTCAAATTTTCTGTTATTTTAATGTTTTTAACTTTTTTATCTTTATATTTTCAATTGAATACATGATTATATATCATTTTAACTACAATCTACAAGTATAAATTTACATCTTTTATCGATTGGAAATGGCATACCTTTAGTCTGCAGCTCCAGATCACTAGGTGGCCGATGCTCCGTTCTCATTGGCTAATTTAAAATTTTGCTTTTACCGCCAAAATTTGTTCCATGTCATGGGAGTTCGGAGGCAGGAAGGTGCTTTTTGATGGTCACCTTCGCTGCAACTTTTTTTCGTTTTACTTTTCGATTTCTTTTTTAGTTGTTTTTAATATCTTTGTGCTTTGGAAAAATATCGTCGAAAACGTAACTGCAGTACAAATTAGAATTAAGGTAAAGTGAAGCCGGCTTTACCTTCAGTTCGGCTTCAGTTAAGTTCCAACTGCTTAAAAACTAGTGGCCAGTTGCTATAAATTTTGGAAACAGCTGCTATTCATTTCTACGGAGGGGTTCTAGTCGTAGTAATTTGTTATTATTTAGGTAATCGATTAATTAAAAGTTTATAAAAATAACTAATACTAACTTATGATTTTTTTCGGATTAAAAAAAGTCAGCATATCTTATGTATTTGTAATGATAGTTTGAACTAGCACCCCTACTTAGAAATAAATAGCAGCTGTTTCCAAAATTTATAGCAACTGGCCACTAGTTTTTAAGGAGTTGGAACTTAACTGACACTGAACTGAAGTGAAGCCGGCTTCATTTCCAACTGAAGCCGGTCAAAAATCGGCTTCACTTTACCTTAATTCTGATCTGTACTGTGTACCACCTTAAGTGTGCATAGGATTTGGAGTAAATGATATCAGGAATTTTGACCTATTTGATGTATTTTCTTAAACACAGGTTTTCGCTCAGCTGAAATTTTAGTGAAAAATTAATTCATTTATACTTGTAGATTGTAGTTAAAATGATATATAATCATGTATTCAATTGAAAATATAAAGATAAAAATGTTAAAAACATTAAAATAACAAAAAATTAAAAAAAGTGTCTTTTGCAGTTCAAACAGCCGTTGTCCCGACACATGGGATTACGGTAGCGAGTTCGTAGGCGGAACCAAAAGCTGCCGCATTTTGATTGGCTGTTGGCTTTTAAACGCTAGGTGGCCCGATTCCAGCCCAGTAGCCCGATTCCGGGCTACCAGGTAGCCCGAAATCGGGCTACTAGCCCGAAATCAGGCTACTGGCCTGGAATCGGGCTACTGGTAGCCCGAAATCGGGCTAGTGGCCCGGAATCGGGCTACCAGGTAGCCCGGAATCGGGCTACTTGGGGGTAGCCCGATTCCGGGCCACTTTTGGGCGTTAATGTGCAACGCATCTACCGCGCTGCCTGGCTGGGAATAGGGAAGAGTGTCATACTCTTCCCTATTATGTACTCTTGTTTATAGAGTAATATTTATAGATCTCAAACATGACAAAATTTATCTGGAGAGAAATCAGACAATATCAAATATTAATAAATTTTGTATTTTTCTGGTATATTTGCTGAAAAGCAAAAATAATTTAATATTTATATTAGCTTGAAAAGAGGGAAATATAGAACCAACAATAGAGAAAAAGAGACTGAGATAAATAAAACAAGAACATAGAAGAAAAAAAAAAAAAATCAATAACCAACCCTATAAATATAATATAAAAAATATGTAGTGTTATTATAATTTTATCTCCTTTTTATAGGAGAAAACAAAAAAGCAAAATAGCAGAAAATCTAAAGAAATTTACTACATTTCTAGTATTTTTTTTTCTAATTCAACATCCGTACAAATTCATGCTGTCAAGTAGAAAAAATAATACTGAAGCGATAAAAAAAAAAAAAAAAAAAAAAAAAAAAAAAGCTGAAACAGATTTTTGCGGTTATGTCAAAAAATTCAACATCAAGCAGGATTTGCAAAAAGGATGAGAGAAGCGGTTGTATATTCGCGACATACTAATTTATATCGGTCATAATGAAAGAGTTAAGTTATGTTTTTTGGTGACACTCTTCCCTATTCCCAGCCAGGCAGCGCGGTAGATGCGTTGCACATTAACGCCCAAAAGTGGCCCGGAATCGGGCTACCCCCAAGTAGCCCGATTCCGGGCTACCTGGTAGCCCGATTCCGGGCCACTAGCCCATTTTCGGCTACCAGTAGCCCGATCTCAGGCCAGTAGCCCGATTCCTGGCTGGTAGCCCGATTTCGGGTACCTGGTACCCCGGAATCGGGCTACTGGCCCGGATCGGGCCACCTAGCGTTTAAAAGCCCAACAGCCAATCAAAATGCGGCAGCTTTTGGTCCGCCTAAACTCGCTACCGTAATCCCATGTGCGGGACAACGGCTGTTTGAACTGCAAAAGACACTTTTTTTCAAATTTTCTGTTATTTTAATGTTTTTAACTTTTTTATCTTTATATTTTCAATTGAATACATGATTATATATCATTTTAACTACAATCTACAAGTATAAATTTACATTAATTTTATCACTTAAATGGAATCCTTTAGCTGAGCTTCAGACACTAGCCATGCTGTTTTTTAATTTAAAATATCATGCAAAGTTTATGTCAAGGAATTCGTGATGAGAGTGCATTTTGTCACCTTCCTCCAATTTTTTTTCCTACTGTTCACATTTCTAAAGTGTGGTTACATATCAGTATGGATAAAATTAAGGTAAAGTGAAGCGATTTTTGACCGGCTTCAGTTGGAAAGTGAAGCCGGCTTCACTTCAGTTAGCTTCAGTTAAGTTCCAACTCCTAAAAGACCTAGTGGCCAGTTGCTATAAATTTTGGGAAACAGCTGCTATTTATTTCTAGTCGGGCTGCTAGTTCAAATTATCATTACAAATACATAAGATATGCTGACTTTTTTTAATCCGAAAAAAATCATAAGTTAGTATTAGTTATTTTTATAAACTTTAATTAATCGATTACCTAAATAATAACAAATTACTACCACTAGAACCCCTCCTAGAAATGAATAGCAGCTGTTTCCAAAATTTATAAAGCAACTGGCCACTAGTTTTAAGCAGTTTGAACTTAACTGAAGCCCAACTGAAGGTAAAGCCGGCTTCACTTCACCTTAATTCTAATTTTGTACTGCAGTTACGTTTTCAACAATCCTTTCCAAAGCACAAAGATATTAAAAACAACTAAAAAAGAAATCGAAAAGTAAAACGAAAAAAAATGCAGAAAAGGTGACCATCAAAAAGCACCTCCTGCCTCCGAACTCCCCATGACATGGAACAAATTTTTGGCGGTAAAAGCAAAATTTTAAATTAGCCAATGAGAACGGAGCATCGGCCACCTAGTGATCTGGAGCTGCAGACTAAAGGTATGCCATTTCCAATCGATAAAAGATGTAAATTTATACTTGTAGATTGTGTTAAAATGAGTATATATATCATGTATTCAATTGAAAAAATATAAAATAAAAAAGTTAAAAACATTAAAATAAAGAAAAAATTTGAAAAAAAGTCTCTTTACAGTTCAAACAGTGGTTCTCCCGGCACATGGTTACGGTACGAGTTCGTAAGGCGGAACCAAAAGCTGCCGCATTTTGATTGGCTGTTGGCTTTTAAACGCTAGGTGGCCTGATTCCGGGCCAGTAGCCAAACTCCGCTACCAGGCTAGCCCAAAATCGGGCTAAGCCCGAAGTCGGGCTACTGGCCTGAATCGGGCTACTGGCCCCGAAAACGGGGATAGTGGCCCGGAATCGGGCTACCAGGTAGCCCGGAATCGGCTACTGGGGGTAGCCCGATTCCGGGCCACTTTTGGGCGTTAAGTCTAACGCATCTACCGCGCTGCCTGGCTGGAAATAAGAAGAGTGTTCATATTCTTCCCTATTATGTACTCTTGATATAAATTAGGGATGTCGCGGATATCCGCATCCGCATCCGCATCCGCGGATGATCCGCAACTTTTTGACATCCGCATCCGCATCGCACATCCGCATCCGCAAAAATTTAATGCGGATGTGCGGATGTTGCAGATTCGGCAAAAATTACTAAAAATGTAGAAAATCAGACGGCAATTTTGATTTTTGTGCATGTATATACCGATATTTTTGCTCTTAAAACGGTGGATTGATACTTTATTCTAGGCTTTTTCTCCTCATTGTTGGTTGCAATTCGCTCTTTTCTAAAGTAGGCTTCACAAATATTTGATATTGCGGGCATATTCTAACTGAATTTTGCATGTTTGAGAGAGACTAGTCTACAAACTTGTAAAGCAATAATTGCCAAAACAATATTATTGGTTTTTAACTTGCATGCTTTCGTAGATTAAAAAGAATAGACAAAGTACGTATAGTGATTATACACCAACCAAAACACCAAAAGCATCAAGTAACCAGAGGGTCACGCCTATAGCCTTTGAGTTGGCATAAAGTTAACCAATATATAGCGTTTTAAACAAACTGTTGATGGCGGCGCATGGCTTGAGAAGATATATATGTATAATGAATGCACAACTTTGATACAAACTGTTTTATCTAAGCCTCATTTCTTCATTCCTCATTTCATTCTTGCATTCATACTTGCTATTTTTAGTGTATTATGTATTTTTCGGTGAAAATTTTTTCAAAAATTTGGCTCATAACTTGTTTAGAACGTATTCGAAAAAGATCCGCATCCGCATCCGCATCCGCGCGGATGTCAGAAGTCAACATCCGCATCCGGATCCGCATTCACATCCGCGGATGTCAAAAAAGTGACATCCGCGACATCCCTAATATAAATATATATATATATATATATATATATATATATATATATATATATATATATATATATATATATATATATATATATATATATATATATATATACATTAATTTTGGTCAAAGTGACGTTATATTCGTGTTCGGGAACTCAAATTAACCTTTTTCACGGTTTTTGAAAAAAATTTAAATAATCAAAAATTTGGTCAAATTGACCATTCTGGCACTTTGCCACGGCTACTAAAGTGGACCAAGTGCACACTACGCGAGCCAAACAATATCAACTTACACCCCCGCGACTAACAATGTATTAATATGCACCAGAAACATAACGAGAAGGTTATCCATAAACGCGTTATACATTGAAAAAATCATGAAATATCACCTTTTCAACGGTATCACAGGGGGTGCACCAGTTCTAGCTACTACGTAAACCTGACAACAAATCCAATACCACGCTGTAATGCACAATGTATGGGTTTATATTCGAATACAAGACGACGGGCCTCCATCTATCACCGTTTTGGCTACACTG
>JASANF010016705.1:0-47752 GCA_030248245.1 Trissonchulus sp. WLG1_4 | reverse complement strand
TGTGCCATTCTCAGCCGTTCCTGTTCTAGTTGCTCTGGATCACTCCGTTTAGCAACCATTCTCAGCCGTTCCTGTTCTAGTTGCTCTGGATCACTCCGTTTAGCAACCATTCTCAGCCGCTGTTTCTCCAGTTCTTCTGGATTGGCCATCTTTTGTGCCATTCTCAGCCGTTCCTGTTCTAGTTGCTCTGGATCACTCCGTTTAGCAACCATTCTCAGCCGCTGTTTCTCCAGTTCTTCTGGATTGGCCATCTTTTGTGCCATTCTCAGCCGTTCCTGTTCTAGTTGCTCTGGATCACTCCGTTTAGCAACCATTCTCAGCCGTTCCTGTTCTAGTTGCTCTGGATCACTCCGTTTAGCAACCATTCTCAGCCGCTGTTTCTCCAGTTCTTCTGGATTGGCCATCTTTTGTGCCATTCTCAGCCGCTGCTTCTCCAGTTCTTCTGGATTGGCCATCTTTTGTGCCATTCTCAGCCGCTGTTTCTCCAGTTCTTCTGGATTGGCCATCTTTTGTGCCATTCTCAACCGTTCCTGTTCCAGACGCTCCGCATCCATCCGCTTGGCTGCCATCCTCAATCGTTCTCGTTCCATTCTCTCAGGATTATCCCGTTGCCGAGCCTTTGCAATTCGCCATTTTTCTTGTTGTTCCATAACAATATTGTCTATTTCCGTTTCATTTTCACCGCTTTCGAAAATATCCCCTAGTCTTGACGACTCCAAACTAGAATCACAGTGCTTATCCCCTACAATTTCTTCGCCTAAATCATCACAGTAATCATTGTCCTGCTCAGCACACTCCGTCGCTTCTTGTGCTTTCATCTTTTCTCGATGTCTACGAACGCGATTACGACGTTCTTCCATAGCCTTTCGTTCATTCTTTCGTCTTTTTCCCATCTTCTAGAAAAAATAGTTAAAAGTCGACAACCAAATTTACTTCATCATATATATGAATATATATGAATATATATATTATATATATAAGTATATATATATATATATATATATATAATCTTTAAAAATTTTTCCAGAAAAATCATACAATTGCTTTTAAATCTTACAAAAGAACAAAATAATCTATAATCTCATTTCACATTCTTACAATCATATTATAAAAATATACACAGTTTACGAATAAACAATGTGTATATAACACTACCCGTTAAAAATATGTATCACTAATATATAATATTCGTATATTATATATACCTTAAAATTTATGTTTTTTCCATATGTATATGACAATATTAGACCAATACATTAGATAAAAAACTTAATCCTGCAACATTCTAATACAAATCAAAATCAAATCACAAATTACACATTGCCAAAATTCTCACACCTTTTCATAAATAAAAAACAGATAATGCAACAAACTATTCCATTACGAAATTATATATTTATTCCTTTACAGACACTAACTTACACATTTACGAAAACGCTTTTCGGGAGATCCACAAAAATATCAAGGTTACACCAATGACGACTCCACTCTAAACACAAACATATTTTTATAACTGAAGCAAATAAAAACTTAATGTACAATTTTCACAAAATCCTACCAAAATAAATTAACTTTGCTATTACATACCACAAACGTATCATAATCTATGAAAATATAACGAATTAAAAAACAATTACACAAAAATACAACCTTGTCTAACAACATTTTTGATATAGATCAAATCTATTCATAAATCACACAACACCAAACTAATATCATGCTCTCAGCAATGATAACTGAATCCTAAATAAAACAGAACTATAAAATATCAAATAATGATTTTATAAATCTTAATCGCAATTTAAAGAAATTATCTATCAAAACCATACAATTAGATAATCAAATAATTAATCCAAAAACCACTACAATCAGGGGGAACTGTCCACGAAATTTGACCGGAGAGGCCCCCCAAAATTTTAGCCCCGTTATATCTATACTATACATCCACTCGGCACAACACTAACTACATTTATAAACCCAAAATAATAATTACTATAAAATCATTACTGTAAACCATACCATTTCATAAATTTCGAGAAAGCAAAAAGGAACATCAGCGATGATACACCACTTTCAACGATTTTCCGCGTTCAACAAAGTCTTCTGAAACCTGAAATATAATATAATATATAGTATATAATATATACACAAAATTATAAAAAAATCAATATTTCACAATTAAAATACTACATTTTCTATTCATAAGGATGAAAAAACGACCTTCAAAAAATGCTAAAAGTATTATCATTTTACATTTTTTAGTATGGATTATGAAATTACTCGAACAATCTCTATATATCGACATGACGACATTCACGTCTTTCTGCAAACAACCAATTATATGTAGATTTTTATCATTACAAAAATATCATCTTTCCACTTTCACACCCCTAAACAACAAACCCTACCCACTCTTATTTAAAAAACACCACAAATAGTCACTATAAAACGTCAACTGTTAGAAACGTTTTTTTCTACAAACAACACCAAAAACTCCATCAAAATATATACTCTTTTGCGTATTCTATTTACACATCATTCTGAAATGTCAACCATTATCAAAATTAACTTTCAACAAAAAAAAATAAACTTACTATTTTACAAATGGGAAGGGGGGGGATGCGACCAGGGGCAGAGGGGGGGGGGGGGGGGGTGCGACACTCTACTGGGGGGCGGACTCAAAACACTAAGGGGGGGCGGCAGGCCCCCACACCCCCCCCCCTAAATACGCCACTGGAAATACTCTACATAAAACGTCAACTGTATATACTCTTCTACGTATTTTATATTTTTTGCTAACCTGAACTATACAAACACAACATTGTGAAACCTTCGAATAGGACAATTAAAATACGCGATTTTTTTTACACGAGCAGCAAAATCGACAACCCCACAAAAAAATCTGATGCCTTGCGCATTCTATTTACAGATCATTCTGAAATGTCAACCATTATCAAAATTAACTTTCAACAAAAAAAAATTAAACTTACAATTTTAAAAATATAAATAGAATAGCTGGTAAATCAGATCATATATAAAAAATGACATCTAAGGAAATCTAGCGAATCTGAAATTATTCAAAATATTTCTACATATACATTTTTCAACGATTATACTATCATATATTTTTACAAACCTGAAATACAAAAACACGAAATTGTGAATGCTGTAATTAGATTCTTTGACACGCCCCCCCCCCACACAAAACCCTACCAATCTTACCCAAAAACACTAGATATACTCAGCGGTGTATCCAGGATTTCCCAAATGGGAAGAGGGGGGATGCGACCAGGGGGGGGGCAGGGGGGGGGGCTACTTAAAACACTAAGGGGGGGGGGGGGGGCTGCAGCCCCCCAGACCCCCCCCCCTAAATACGCCACTGGAAATACTCTACATAAAACGTCAACTGTATATACTCTTTTACGTATTTTATATTTTCTGCTAACCTGAACTATACAAACACAACATTGTGAAACCTTCGAATAACAGAATTAAAATACGGGATTTTTTTACATGAGGAGCAAAATCGACAACCCCACAAACAAATCTGATGCCACCCTATGTGTAAAACTTCGTCACTCATTTGGAAATCAGCGACAATCTCTCCCTCAAATTGTACCTGTCGTGATAAGCCCTCTCCGGAAATTTACAAAAACACACCATATTCACTTCTGATAGACGGAAAATGGCGAAAAATTGGCGAAAAACAAAAAAAATCGCTAAAAATACAGATATTTTTCAGAAAAAAATGATTCACCAAAAATTGAAAATTTCTTTGGAAATCAGCGACAATCTCTCTCTCAAATTGTACCTGTAGTGATAAGCCCTCTCCGGAAATTTACAAAAACACCATATTCACTTCTGATAGACGGAAAATGGCGAAAAATTGACGAAAAACAAAAAAAAATCGCTAAAAATACAGATATTTTTCAGAAAAAAAAATAATTCACCAAAAATTGAAAATTTCTGCTTTTCACACCCGAAAATTTGACACAAGCCCCGTAAAATTTAGAAAATTAAGGACAAATCCTCCCCGAAACCGAAACCCCGTGTACATGTGCATCAACTGCATTTCACCCAAAAAACAAGATAGACGGAAAATAGCGAAAAATTGGCGAAAACGAAATTCGTCAAAAATACACGTATATTTAAAAAAAACAATAATTATGCACCAAAAATTAAAATTTTCTGCGTTTTCACCAACTAAGCCCAACTGAATTTAATCCAAAAAACACTAGAAATAGTCACCACAATACAGAAAGCTATTTAAAAATAAAATAAAAAATTCAGGACAGCCAGACCGAAGTTTTCACACACAAGTAATATTTACAATGATTAGTACAAAAAAAATATTCATAAAATTCAACTCAAACACGTTTTAATAAACTGAAAGTAATTTAGAAATAAAATCAAATGAAAAAATAGTCGAAATACGCACACATGCACACACGCGCACACACACGAACACATACACACACTCTTCACACATCTGCATTGCATTACTTATCACTATATTTACATATACATCTACGTACAAAACACAAAATCACGACAGCCAAACCAAAGTTTTCACACGCAAGTAATATTTACAAGCATTAGTACAAAAAAATTTCATAAAATTCAACTTAAATACGTTTTAATAAACTAAAACTAATTTACAAATAAAATCAAATGAAAGAATACTCGAAATACGCACACATCGGCACACGCGCACACACGCACGGACACATACACACGCACGCACGGACACATACACACACACACACGCGCAGACACATACACACGCACGGACACATTCACACACACACACGCGCGCAGACACACACACACACACATTCACTGTTCGCATATCTGCATTGATCATATTTCACTATATTAGTATACACACACGGGCACACGCACACACACGCATCCACACATACACACACTTTTCGCATATCTGCATTGCATTATATTTTACTATATTTATATACACACGTACGTACAAAAACACAAAATCAACAATAGCACATGCCTCACAAATAGGGGACCGTATAATATATACTTTTCAATCCAAAATATAGATATACCACAATAGCCTCTCACATATTGTACGTACAGACTGTACACAGAAGTTTTATAAATCCCCACACACAATTTTAGTAAAAATACCTACCAAAATATTCACTTAAGGGGGTAATTGCGTTTTTAGGTGTTTTTTTTGGAAAAGCCATGGCTCAGCGTTTACAAATTCAAATCACAAGCGGTCTTTTGCATTAGGTAGAACAATATGTTTCCTAAATGTATGCCATGCATTGAAATTTAACCTGTGATTTTGTTTCCAGTATAAGCGACTAAAATAGGTCCTTTCCAAAATATTACAATTTTTTACAAAAAGTTTGTGCCACAGCTCTGAATCATGCACGGAGACATACACACACACACTATTCGCATATCTGCATTGCATCATATTTCACTATATTAATATACACACACGGGCACATTGCATCATTTCCCACTAGATTGCTCGATTATCAACAAGTAAAAGTTTACTGCAAAAGTAGTTTACTAAGTGAGAAGTTAGAAGGGTTAACGTTAACTCTTCATATTATGCCTTGGGACATTCGTCCATGGTGAGGTCTGAGTGTCACAATTCCAGGGGAAATATCAAACGCGGCCATTTTATGTGGACAAAATTTTATGAAATCCTGTTATGCATTTGCACAGATTTACTGCTTAGCCGTTCCAAATTCTCTCATACAAAAATTGATAAACCAAGTATAAAGTACCTGTTGCGCTGTGGCGCAACAGGAAAAAATCACTCACGTTCACAAACACCAACACACGACTCATAATTCCGTACATACATTTTTTGTAAAAATACCTACCAAAATTTGCTCTTAGCATTGGAGCTATTCTATCAGCATGAATTTAGTTTCATCCCGTCAAAAAATCTGATACAAATTCATCATTTCCCACTAGATCGCTCGATTATCAAAAAATCACTCACGTTCACAAACACCAACACACGACTCATAATTCCTACCATAAATACCTACCAAAATATGCTCTTAGCCTGCTCATCATTTCTAACTAAATCACTCGATCATCGAAAATTCGCCAATATTCACATGCACACCTAAATATATTTACCTACCCTACAACTACTACCAAGAAACTCGGAATTACCAAAATTTACTCATATACATATTGTCACACAACAAAAATAAAACACATCAAAAATAAAACATCAAAATTATCAGAAATATGCTTAACATTTAATAATTATAGAGCTACAAACTATAACTATCACAATAATTATTAAATGTTAAGCATATTTCTAACAAATAACTCTATTATCTAATTCATAACTGAATCAATGTTAGTCCAGCCGGTCACAAACCGACTCGTTAGTAACACAGTCCCTGACTCCCATAATGACTGTATCCATCGAACCACAACCACTCATCCACCACCAGTAACTTTTACCAACCAAGGCCGTCCCGCAACTTTTACCAACCAACGCCGTCCCGATATTGCTCCCAAAGTTTGCATCCTAAAAACAAGTCATACTATATGTACCACGACTGAACTTTATCGCACCACACTAATTCCAGACGTTTAGTTCATTCTCTTCTACGTAACATAGTATTCAGAAAGATGAATGCATCAGGTTTCATTATTCATCCACTTTCCCTGTTTAAAACTTCATAATCTTGATAGTAATAAATAATTGCAAAATGTATTTCCAACAATTATATACATGTTAATTATCATATTCCAATTTTAAAACACCAAAATCTCATTTTCGAAAATTTGATTCCTCAGGATCCCCTGGGCAGGGTGCCCTAGGGGGGTCATGGAAGGGTCCAGTGGGGTCGTAGACGAAAATGGACCTCGGATTCGTGTTCAGGGGCCCAAATTACCCATAGGGACGTCAAAATCCCAATTTCAAAAATTTGACCCCTGGGGACCCCCTGGGCAGGGTGCCCTAGGGGGGTCATAGAAGGGTCCAGACGGGTCGTAGACGAAAATGGACCTCGGATTCGTGTTCACGGGCCCAAATTACCCCTAGGCACGTCAAAATCCCAATTTCGAAAATTTGACCCCTGGGGACCCCCTGGGCAGGGTGCCCTAGGGGGGTCATAGAAGGGTCCAGACGGGTCGTAGACGAAAATGGACCTCGGATTCGTATTCAGGGGCCCAAATTACCCCTAGGGACGTCAAAATCCCAATTTCGAAAATTTGACCCCGGGGACCCCCTGGACAGGGTACAGTTTTACACGTATTTTTCAACGCGAACCTCAATTTTTGAGGACACACCTCACCTCACCCACTGACACCTCATACACCCCCAAGTGTCCGGGGCATCTACTCCTCAGAGGGACTCCACTCACAAAGTTTGGAACCAATCCGACCAGGGGGGGCTGAGAAAAACGCATTGGAAAACCGTTTTACACGTATTTTTCAACGCGAACCTCAATTTTTGAGGAAACACCTCACCTCACCCACTGACACCTCATACACCCCCAAGTGTCCGGGGCATCTACTCCTCAGAGGGATTCCACCCACAAAGTTTGGAACCAATCCGACCAGGGGGGGCTGAGAAAAACGCGTTACAAAACCCGAGGACAACAATAATAATAACAACAATAACAATAACAACAATAACGACACGGACACGACAAATATAAGGGGTTGCCCTTTGCTGCTTCGCGGCTAGTCGGCAACCCAAGGTTTTTTTGTTTTTTTTTTTTTTTTTTTTTTTATTTTATTTTTTTTTTGTTTGTGTGGTATTATTTTTTTGATTGGGGGGTTTGGTTGTTTTTGGGGTGGGGGTTTTTGGTGTTGTTTGTGTTTGGTGTTTGAGGGTTTTGGTTGTTTTTTTAAGAGGGTTGTGATTTTGTGTGTGATTTGGTTTAAGAGGTATGGGTTTTTTTTGAGATTCGCGAAGGATTTTTGTGTTGTTATTTTGGAGGTTAAAAATGGAGTTGGTAGGAGATCGTAGAGATAATATATTTTTTTTGGTTTTGTTCTGTTTTTTTTCTTTTTTTGTTTTTTGAGATAAAAAAAAAGGAAATAGGGTAGGAAGTCTTATAAATAAAAATAACGTCATTGGAAAGACAATTTTTAGCGCTTTCAAATGACATATCACATGATGGCGTAACTTCCTGAAAATAAGTCTAAATTTCACTTTCTAAATTTTGACGTACGCTAAACGTCACGTCACAGGGTCATGTGACCCATCATTTGAAAGCTCTAACAATTTCCTCTTAAATGACGTTAAATTTATAATTGTACCACTACCGTATCAAAAGCTATGGCCCCTGAAAACTTTTCCTAAAAGGGGCTAATTGTACAGATCACACCATGAGTGATCAAATCTCTGAGCCATTGAATTTAGGCAAAAATTTAAAAATTTTTTGCTCATTTTTCAAAGAATGAAAAAATAAAATAGACTTCACTAAGATACGACATGGTCTAACTAGTCTAAACTAGACGCACTAGACTTGTATTAATATTAATAATAATAATAATAATAATAACGGACATGACAGATACAAAAGGGTTGCTTTTTGTTGCTTCGCAACTAGTCGGCAACCCAACAACAACAACAGGATTATGAATACAATGGGTTGCACCCCTGCTTCGCGGGGGGTCGGCAACCCAATAAATAATTTTTAATAAATATTAATAATAGAAGCGCGATTTTAATTTTAATATTAATATAAATAGCCAATCCAAATTTTTTAATATTAATATTAATATAAATAGTGTTTCTAATTTAATTTTTAATATTAATATAAATATGTAGAAGCTTAAGATCTTTTTAATATTAATCTTAATATTAATACAAGTTTAGTGCGTCGGGTATCTTAGGGATGTACATGTACGTAAAGAAAATTGACGGATAACCAGAAATATAAAAAGTTTGAAAAAGTATCTGATTAAGTAATATTTGGCCGAATTGTGGGGAAGACTTCCCCAAAAATTCGGACACAGGGAAGAAAAGGAATTTCCTTCAATTTAAGTAAAGATTTTTTTTAAATCTTGGCCCAAAATTGTCGACATCATCACGGGTCACTTCATCAGTGACCATGGAGCCGGCACTATGGGTCCAAATCTGAAAGTTATTTTATTCTAAAACTTTATTTTGCATTTTTCGGTATATAAGTCAGCGTTAACGTACAGCTTTTTTGGTATCAAATAAAAGCCCATAGTCTGCTCTATCTAACAGTGAAAACTAGAACCTTTTACGTGGTTCCTGGACAAAGTTATAGCAAGAGTACATAATAGCGTCTCACTCTATATAGAAGAACAGTGAGACACTCTCCAGCCTGCCTGTGTTCTAGCACAGGCAGATGCGCTGGTCGTTTTCAGGCTACATGTTGACATTCTATGCAACATGTGACTGGCCAATCAGAAGCGAGCTTCTATTCTCTGATTCGCAGACGCCTGTGCACGTGCTCCAATCATAAAACGGGATAGGAATAAAGGTTAATAACTCATTATTTATTCATAGTCTGGTTGTAAAAACATTAAAAAAGGTTTGCAAATACCTTTGGGGATATTTTGGCAAACTTTCAGCGAAATTGATTGAGAAACTCAGAAAAGAAAGAAACTCAGAAAAGTTTATATCTCAAAAGTTTCTCAATCAATTTCGCTGAAAGTTTGCCAAAATATCCCTAGAGGTATTTGCAAACATTTTTTAATGTTTTTGCAAGCAGACTATGAATAAATAATAAGTTATTAAGCTTTTATCCCTATCTTAATGCTTATCAACGCATCAGCGATTATATACTAAAGTGTGTTACGCAGGGAATCTACGCGCTGATTGGCCAGTCACATGTTGCATAGAATGTCAACATGTAGCCTGAAAACGACCAGCGCATCTGCCTGTGCTAGAACACAGGCACGCTGGAGAGTGTCTCACTCTTCTTCTATATAGAGTGAGAAGCTATTATGTACTCTTGGTTATAGCCTAAAGTTCATTTTAGAAAACATTTTGTTCGAAAAAATTTCTCCGCGACTACTCACACCATATGCGTATTGACCAAAAGTTCGGAAAATTTGAAACCGTTATAACTTGCTTCAACGTTGACGTAGAAAGATGAAATTGACGGCATTCTGCTAAGAACTTCTGGCGCTTTCGAATGACACCTTACTTGACGTTGACGGATGCCACGTTAAATCAGCGTTTAACTATTAATTAATACGGAACATTGGTTGGTTTTTACGTCATCGTGCGATCTATCAATCGATAGCTCTTGACAAACGCTACCATTTAAAAAAAATTTCACGTCGATACCACAACCGTATAAAAAGTTATGGCTCCGGGACTTTTTCCCTTTTGTTGACTACCTGTAATCACCTCATATGCGATCAAATCGCATTGCAAGTCAACTTTGACTCAAGTTTGAATTTTGAAATTTTTTCCAAAACAAGTTTCATTGTTAAACACTGCGTGACTTCACGTTGTAGATCTAGTCTAACTAGTCTAAACTAGACGCACTAGACTTGTAATTAATATTAAAAATAATATTAATAAAATAATTAATATTAAAAGTATTTTTAATAAAGATTTTTGATATTAATATTAACAAGTTCAGTGCGTCGGGTACGTTAATGATCCCTATACCTACGTGAACCAATTACGTGGATAAGCAAAAGTCAAAAAAGTTTGAGTAAGTTTCTGATGATGAAATTTCTGGATATATGTACGTAAGTATGTACTATATGATTGGATTGAAACGTAACCCAAAAGGGCACTGTAACGTAACCGATCTGGCCTTGCAGTGTGCCTAAACGGGCACGTAACCCAGGATGGACCTGCAACGTACTTGATTTTGCCGCGCACTGTACCAAACAGCGTTCTGGTCCACCCTGCTTGTAACCATAAATGTTAAATTCATTTTCCAGACAATCCCGCAGAAGTGTCGCTGGCCCTAGCGATTGTGAAATCGCAGCTATTCTTTCACATTTCCGACGAGCTGCACTCTGTGCTGGTGCGATTCTATACCAAGTCCTGGGACGCCTTTCGGATTCTTCACGGCTCCGGGCTAGGTCGGTTTTTAATCATGTATCGGATTCAAATTTACTGGCATATTTTTGGGCAAAGTTTTATGGGGGGCGCGGGAGGGCACCAGAGCTACGATAAGACACAATTTAAAGCGATAAACGCGGGTTTTTTTCACAGTCTTTTGGGGTTTTTTTTCGCAAAAACGTTCGCAATTGCGAAAAAAAATTTAAGATTGCGAAAAATTTTCAAACCTTTTCGCAATATTGCGAAAAAATTTCGACGCAGTTGAGATGAACTCGTAAGGTCCATGCGCAAATTTTTGTGGTTTAGTCGGAAAATATTTCATTTTCATTTCATTAGACACATTTTCTTCTATGCATCATCACACCGACTGCATGTAACGATAATAGACAGTATATATAATAGGGGTCGGTGGTGACATAATTAAGAAACATTTCAAAATGTTAGCATTTTCCGGCCTAACTTGGTCATTGGCCGAGTCTTCTTTTCTTTACGGCTGAGTATCGATTGAAAATTGTGAAAAATTACACAAAATTCTCAGGACGGCTATATACATAAATTTAAATAAAATGTCAAAATTGTTGCTTTTTGGCTGAAAAGAGTAAAAATTGCGTCAGTCTTAATCCTGTCTAGACGGAATAATGTTTTATTAACATTTAGATGCGAAATCTACTGCATTAAGAAACAAAAGTATGTCTGCGAAAAAAAATTGATTTTGCGAAAAAAATTTCAAGCTTTTCGCAAAATTGCGAAAATTTGCCAGCGAAAAAAAAAACCAGGGCCTTATGTCTTGGTATACGTTTTGGAGTCTTATGGTAAAGTGCTGGTGTATTTTTGAGCAAAATTTCATGGGGGGGGGGCACAGCAGTTACAATATGACCCAGTTTACCGCAAAAGATGCGGTCTTTATACGTAAGTAAAGCTTCAGTGATCCGAATTTTGACGAAAAAGGAAATAAAAACTACACCACAGAGAGATCGCTACAAACTGAAAAGGCGCTAAAATGACGTTTCGAAAAATATTTGGGATATCGAGACGGGGGCTCCGGACCAAATGAACCCCACTAAAAGTATGCCAGAAAGTGGGAAGGGGTGTCTGGCCAAATTTTCCAGTTGAAGAAGATAAGTTGAACTTAGATTGCGGGGTTGAAATTGCTCAGCGTAGATTTGGCAAACGGTTTTGGGTGATAAAAACGGTTTGGGGATGAGAGGGACAATATTAATGTTCTTAAATCAATTAATTACGCATAATTAAAAATTTTCTTAAAAAAATTGAATTAAAAAATATATATAATTGAATGTGAATTTTGCAGACAGCAGTCGTGAGCCCATTGGCAGTGTTTGCAGTGGTTGCGGGCGGTCGGACGGGAAATGCGCCTGCTGCCCCATCCAAGATAAATATCACAGATTCAACGCTATCCTGTAAGTGCACTCTCATTACACATTGAATCATTGCATTGTTTTCTCCAAACTGAATCAGCAGAAGAACATGAAGCTAGTCTAGTCTAGCTAGTCTAGTTCTTCTCATTCAAGTTTTGATCATGATGTCTTGTCGATGACTGTCATGATTTGGCTATACCAAGAGCACGTAATAGATAGGAGTATGACACTCTTCTCCAGACAAGCTAATCCACCGAAACGATGCTTAATTCAGGTAAAGGGGATCTCCCCTCATCCCATCAAGGGCCTAGCCAGGGGGGATGTCGGGGGTCGCGACCCCCCCCCCTTTTGGTCGAACCTGAAGAAATTGTCAACAAGGGTCCCCCCTTTGGTTTTTATCGCCTGGCCGAAAAAAATTTCCGATACGTCTCCAATTGACCAAATTTTGCCTAAAAATAGAAAATTTCTTGAAATTTTCTCCTGGGGGATGCTACCCCCAGACCCCTGCAACTCTGTGGCTTAGTATTCTTTGTTATTATCTGTCACAAAGCTTATGCGTGTCTAAAAGAGCACACATGCTGCGTTTACTTGTATAATACACTGTCATGTATGTAATGTAACGTTCCCCCATTTTGTTTTAATTTTCCTGCCCGAAAAAATTTCTGATACGTCTCCAGCGGACTTTAGCCCTGCAATTTATAAAGGTCTCTTTTTTTCCCGGCGCCCCCCCCCCCGCCCCCCCCGGGCTTGTTTTTTTTTTTTTTATGTTTTATTATTTCCTTTTTTTTTTGTAGAGGTTGTTCCCCCCGCCCCCCCCCGGGCCCGCTATATTTTGGGTGAAAAAAAAGGCAAAAAAGTGGATAAGGTGCTACCCCCCCCCCCTTTTTTAATCCCCCGCCCCCCCCCCCCCCCCCAGAAAGAGGGCCCGTTTGAGACAATGTGCTGGAATGGGGGGGGAAACTTCCCCCGTTGAAATCAAAACATGTTGATTTGAGGAAGGTTTTACCTAACTTAATTACTAATACTAATGACATAATTGCAATACTTAATCATGTGAAGCTGTGAAGTTATTTTTGCAGTTTCTTCCTTGGCCTGCCCTGCCGTCTTGCGGGGCGGTGGGCGCGGTGCGTTTGCCCAGTCGTGTGCGGGACGGGGGGGGGGAGGGTGAGGTGGGGCCCGGAGCGGGTGAGGTTGTGTGCAGTGGCGTTGTCGCCTGTTTTGGCGGGTTGTACAGGTGGTCTTTTAGGCCGGTTTCCTGTTGTCGTTTTTTTGCGGATGTGTTTTCGTCGCTTTGGAGACGGCGGTGGCGGCGGCCTCCGGGTTTTTTTTGTCTTCGGCGGTGCCGCCGTCCGCAGTTTTTTTTTTTTGTTGCCTCTTTTTTTTTTGCTCTCTAGTGTCGCCTCCGTCTCCTGTTCCTCCTTCAAAATTTTTTCCCTTTTTTTCTCCCCATGTTTTTTTCCCCCCCCTGTAAAAATTTTCCCGCGCGTCCCCTCTCGACCATATTTACACTATTTCTAAAATTTTCTTTCGAAGGCCGTGTTTGAGTATTTGTGTGGGTTTGGGGGGGGTGTTTGGTGTTGAGGGTGGTGGGGTTGAGATGGGGAGAGTATTTTGGTGTGGTGATTTTGAGGTTTGAGGGTGGTTAAGGTATTTAGTGATATTGTGTGATTTTAGGGGTTTTGTTAGGGTTGGTTTTGGGAGGGAGGTGGGGTGGTGATTTATTAAAAAATGCCCTTCTAATTCATCACCACAACTATATATGTATAAGTATATAACATGGTTTTTGTCTGCTGTGGTGTATTAATGAAGTTTAATGCTGATAATTATTATTTGTAAATGAAGGTTAAGTGTCGGGTGAATGAAAGGGTAAAGAATACCCTCAAATCTCAGGTATATGCCTGTTGATAATAAAGGAGCCTTGTTCTAATTTTAAGCATTCTAGTCATGATCTGTCGTTAGCTTATAATACGAAGCTGACGAAATCATGCACCCACAATATGGCTCATTTTACAAGAGCCAACAAAATTTTCACAAGCTTCTCTTGTCGCGTGGTCTAGCTGTTTTCCGACACTAGCTGCGCATATGGCATAGTCAACTACCCTTCTTGCAAACTGTGAATCGTTCTTCTCTATTGGTACTGGTTGACGCCTACGGCAGCCATATTTTTTACCCCCCATTTTTGGTCGATTTGTGGGGAAAAAAATACTGATACTTTTTGCCTTCATGTTGTGTTTTTAAACCAAAACAACTTCATTTGCTTGAAAAAGTATGCACAGGAAGGTGCTACGGCCTCCAAGTGTACTACGACCACCGACTGCTAACAGAGCGGTTCCAGCTACACTAGGGTGTTCAAATTATGAGCTCAGCTACATAAATACACATACAGACGCCCAAGTTGCGAAACCGATGATAATATTGGTTATTCACTCCTTAAAATACAAAAGCTGGGAACAATATGTTGTACAACACTATTTGAATATTGACAGCAATGAAGGGAAATTTAACTAATTTAAGACTACATTCAAGTATGCAAAAATAATCAAGCAGGGCGTCACCACAAATTTTAGCGTTCAATTTTTACGTCAAATGATTCAGTTTACCGCAAAAAAATAATACGTAAACGGAAAAAATTTTGAAAAAAAATTTTCAAAAATTGTGTAATGTAAAAAGTATTGTGGTGTTCTTGGGGCTTTAAATTCAGTGGCCTTTTCTTTTATGTGCGAGTTTAATTAAAAAAATGAGTAAGTTCGAGTTGAGTTTCATAACGGTTGAAGCATTTTGGTCTGCGTTCCTGGGATGAGTCAGAATCGACCCGTATTTTTTCCCCCAAAATGGGGGTAAAGAAATACGTTTATTTTTCGATTTACATAAAATTAGTAATGCAGAGAGAAAATTTTAATATGTGGTTTTGTAGAGCAACTCCGCGAGGTATTGTCGGAAAAAAGTTTGCCCGAGAAACTTAATCCAGGAAAGCAAAAAAACTTTGTACTCATATTTTGTATTTTTTTACCCCATCTGACTATAAACAATCGTCGCTTTTCGGATTACTCCAAACTGGAACCAACTTGGTAACCAAAACATAATTACACTACTGTTTTCGGATTTTCAAAAAAACCCTGTGCGCATCTAAAACGCACTGTCTGTGCAGACAAAACGTTTTTAGTGCGATACGCGTACTCTGCGTTTGACGCAGTGTTAAAACACAGGACTGTGATTCAAATGCTTTTTTGTGTGGGAAGTGGGGACATTTTGCTTTCGCTACTTTTTGCTAAGCCGTCTCGATTTTATAACAGTGAAGACGCAAATAAATTGCACGTCAGATGATGAGATGCACGGAAATGGCTAATTATTGCTGATTATTTTCTGACCGAAAATTGGTGTCAGCAGGAAAAGACTCAAAGGTCGAATTTTGGTGTAGCGTTAACGTGATTTTTTGGCAATAATTATTTTTGCTAGATATTATATTAAATAAATTTATAATAATTATAATAAAAAAAGTTTAATTGAAAATATATTTTATTTTTACAAATATTAATTCAGTGGCTGGAGTCAGTGCTGTTTGAGTGGCTGGACAAGACCTATCGCCCCGAGGCCAAGTACTTGATTGGTGAGCAGGTCGGGCCCACCCTCTTCCACCCCGCCTTCGACCAACAGTCCTGCGAGCAGCTCAAGCATCGACTCAGAGCGTTGGTCTTGGATCTGTTCGGACGGAAACTGATCGATCGCATGTTTGAGATCATCATAGAGTTTCCCGACAGTCAGCCTGCTTTGAATGATCTCAAGTAAATCGGGTAGATACTACATGGATTTGTGTTCAGAAGGTTTCAGGCTCAGAGTACATTTTAATGATTTTAATGATTTACATGATCTTTTTATACTTTTCTGTGTCAGTAGACCGGAGGACCCAGAACATTGATTCTGATATTTTCAGAGAGATCATAGCTTTTTGTAGCAAGACCTATTCAGCTTCATATGGAAGAATTTTTTCCGAATTTTCGGTCCAAGATGCTTTATTAAAATCAACTCAAGTTAAAACTGCGTTTTGGACAAACCAGCTTCAAGATTAATCAAGCTATCTGATTGGTTGAATTCATATTTTGTCATGTATGCTTCAGACGCTGCATGCAACACTCCCTGTTGCGGAAACAGCTGGTTGACAGTTTGAGCCAGGCTTTCGACAAGAGACTACTACAGCCAGGTCAGTTGCACAGCGTGCCAGCCCTCTACCTAATAAGTCTTCAACATTATGACGGTACACAGTATAACTGATGACTGAACTCTGTTGCACCAGCGATTAATACCAAGCCAATAGTGATGCTATCGTAGTTAGCGCCGAAGCTTGCTTTTGGCAAACGTGAACACATTATTGGCTGCAATTCACAAGACGCGTTTGAAACTTGGTCCAAGTCGCACACCTGATCGTATGAAGTACACATAGAATGGTTCATTATGATGTTCTATTTCTTTCGAAAGAACCGTTTCAGACCGAGTCTAAAGTGAACTGCTCTTTGTGAATCCCAGCCATTGTGATCTAGAAGAACGGACCCACTGATCAGCTGTTTTCTGATTGGCCGAGCCACTAGACATCTGTGATGAGGCATGAACTGCTCTTGGTGCTGTTACGCAACCGAGTTGCTAATTTTGGGGTTGCCGGTGTTTAAAGAACGCCTTGCTGGCCCACTGCCGTCAGATACATGGAAGTCTTGTCAAAAACAGAGTGAAATCATAGAAAATCCATTATTTTCTATAGAATGGCGCAATGGCTTCTCGTCGTAATTCTTTAGCCGTTCTCAAAATTTTTCAATGGCACCTTCCATAGCCTCGCTTAGTTTACATCTGTTTGACGGTGTGTGTGTGCGTGCAGTAGGGTCGATTCATACTTATAGCTTTCAAATTGGCGAAATATTCACGCCACAAACTGATCTTGTACACTATCATTTCGTAATTTAAATGGACGTACAGCTTTAATTAAGTATGCATCGACCCTTGCCGGTGTCACGGGGTAAATCTTCCCCCCGAGTGAATCTTCCCCCCGGAAGAAACACCCCGGTGTAAATCTTCCCCCCGGAAGAGAAGAAACACCCCGGGGTAAATCTTCCCCCCGGAAGAAACACCCCGGGGTGAATCTTCCCCCCGGAAGATTTACCCCGAAGAGAATTTCAGCCATACTGAACACATTTTCTCACTAATTATCGCCACGGTTTACACCACACAGAACATTTCAAAACTTTGAACAAAACAAAGGTTTACTTTTCTTAAAATTGTAGCAGTAATATCTGACCAAAAACTCAATGAATGTAAGATGATAAACTATGACACTGGCAACGTGAGAAATGCAAGGGAGATTACCAAGAACGAGTACCAGATCAAACTTGAGACCAAAGGCATAACAAAACAAGTACGAATATTAACAAATAATAGGTAACGATGAGCATAATAAGCAACAGTGAGAATAAAAAGCAACGCTGAGAAATGCAAAAAAAAGGACCAGAAACCGTATTGAAAGTATGAACCCAGAACAATGCAAAAATCACAACATCAACCTGATAAACCTAAAAAATAGTTAAGCTAGCATGTGACCACTCAAGCGTTGGCTGTATCCGTGCTCCCACAGCCTGAGCACATAAAGTTTTGATTGTTCATTGCGACCACGTCTTCATCTTCGAGACCCAGGCACTCAGAATGAAACCAACGATGGCAAGAGTCACACTCAATGATCCAGGCCTCATCCTTATATTCATTACAACAGTATGCAGCAATCCAATAGGTAGCTGGCTGGACTTGCATTATTTCGAGTTCTCGGCCTGGAAAGGGCACCAACACATGAGCTTCAAAACAACCAAGTAAATGTTTGCGCATTAGGCTTTGATCATAGACTTTGGTGCAAGGACTGCAACCATTCAACACTTCAGTAGCATTAGCAACTGCAAACAAGCCACAGTCAGCACCACCTTGTTGAGTCTGACAAGGCATGAGTTTGATTTGGATAATATGAGATTCATTCTGCACAGCAGGGTAAAGCGAAGCAACTTCTTGTCAAAACTGAGGCTCCAGTTTAAAACTGGTGTATAGTGAGTCATAGACAAAAACTTCTTGACCAATCAAAGCTGAAGCAATCCAGTGGTTTTGTCTCGTATGATGAATCTGAACGCCTTTAATATTTTCTCGATCAAACCCGATCATTTGAAAGCCTTTCAGAGTATCCTGCAGGCCACCTACACCTGGAAACTGTGCACAAAGTAGTTGCTGCGCCGCGTTTATATGCTTGTCTGTCAACCAATCTCCAGTAGTCAGTACAGCTTTATCGGCTAGTGTCAAAGTTATAGTCCCAATTTTTTTCCAGGTTTGTGAATTATCATCGACATCTTCATTTTCACTGCTTTCTAATCCAATCGTGACGACATCAGGCTTAGGTTGAAGTTGAGGAACTGGTGCACCAGAATCTGCCGATTCATTGGTTTCTTCTCTGATAACGAACGGTTTCAGAAGACAGCCGCTATAGGTTTTCGCCAACATTTTTCCTTTTGCCTGCAGCTTGTATCGATTTTTGCCCAGATTTTCTGCAATCTCATACGGACCAAGCCATGAACTTTTCATCTTCATCCCCTTGACACTAGCTTTTCTGGAATTATAAAGCAATACCTTACTTCCGACCACTAGTTCAGCCCCCTTGCTGCGCTTCTTCTCGTACTGCAATTTCTGTTTCGCTTGCGCAACACTCACATTTTCTTTCACCGAAGCGTTCAGGCGAGCTCTGGTTCTGGCAAGCAAGTCCATCGCAAATTCAGCAGATCCTGTGTCTCCATTTTCAGCAGTGACCTCTGAAGACAGAGGATGTCGCCCATACATCACCTCAAACGGCTTCTCCCCAGACGATTCTTGTCCACCCACACGATAACAGTACAAAGCTTCATCTAAATAGTTCACCCAGTCTGCTTGATCATCTCGTTCCACTTCAGCCAACAGAATCTTCTGTATGGTCTGGTTGAACCGCTCAACTAGTCCCTGAGATCTTGGATGATAAGCAGAGGCGACACGTTGTTCAACTTTATTAATGGCAAGCAATTGGTTTAGAAGCTCATTCACAAATTCTCGGCCTTGATCTGAAGAGATCACAGAAGGAAAGCCTTTGTCGAGAAAAATTTTGTACAGAGCTTTTGCTACAGTCTTTCCTGATTTGTCAAGCAAAGCAATGGCTTCAGGCCATTTTGAGAATAAATCGCAAACAGTTAAAATGTAATTTTCACCATTAAGCCCACGTGGCATCTTGATAAGGTCAATTTCAAGATGATGCCAAACCGATTTTATAGGTATTGGATGGAGCTCAGCACTGGATTTATCGAAACCTGCAGGATTCACTTTTTGGCACTTGGCGCAACTATTCACGTAGCTTTTCACGTCCTCGTACATACCCGGCCATGTTAAAGTTTCGGCGATGGCTTCATAAGTGCGATTGCGGCCTAGATAAGAGCGATCGTCGTGATATTCTTTTAGAACAGTATCTTTTGCGGAAAGTTTTACCACCTCCTTCAGACCGCCATGAATCACTGCGACAAGCGTATCTAAAACGATTACATATTTAAATAAGTTTTTAACAATAGAAGAAAAATACCAAAAAAATGAAGAAAGAGCGAAATATCAGGCGCAATGTCACCGGAAACAGCTAAATAGTTTTCGTGATTTGCGACTCCTGCTGACTTTTACTCACATAACCCACAGCTGTATAACACTGCAAGATGTATTTGCATTATATACGAACATCTATATTTTGCCAAAAAGTTGTTACTGTAAATTGAGAAGCTGTGAATAACCTTCAACTAGTCTGTAGCGATTCGACTTCGCCCTTAGTTTTCGCTTCCGATTCTTTTGTTCTTCAGTGTTGAGAGATTTCCATCGCTGCGGGTACTTTTCTAATTCACTGTTTGTCTCAATAGCTCTCAAATACTGTTTCAAATCATCGTAGTCCTGGGCCCGATTTATCGAAACAAAATGTTCGTCATCGAAAATGTTCGTCATCGAAAATGTTCGTCATCGAAAATTGTGGATTGATCGAAACATTTTCGATGACGAACATTTGTTTTTTCGATGACGAACATTTGCTTTTTCAACGGCGAGTTCGTCATCGAAAAAGCAAATGTTCGTCATCGAAAATGTTCGTCATCGAAAAGTTCGTCATCAAAAATGTTCGTCATCGAAAAAGCAAATGTTCGTCATCGAAAAAGCAAATGTTCGTCATCGAAAAGCAAATGTTCGTCATCGAAAAAGCAAATGTTCGTCATCGAAAAAGCAAATGTTCGTCATCGAAAAAGCAAATGTTCGTCATCGAAAAGCAAATGTTCGCCATCGAAAAAGCAAATGTTCGTCATCGAAAAAGCAAATGTTCGTCATCGAAAATGTTCATTATTGAAAATTTTCAGCATTCGAAATTAGATCAGTCGTTCTAAGTCCAAAGTTTAGACTCTAAACATTCTGAATTAGAACATTTTCATTAAAGTCCACTAACATTCTCTAATAATAATAATAACTACTACTAACTACTTCCAATACTTTACTACTACCTAAGACTACCTAATACTACTAAAATTGAGGTACAATAAAGTATTGAATTTAGTGGTTCTGTCTGGTGCCAATAGATAGTGGCAAACTCTCAAAGTTGAATATTATTTTGTTTCAACTTTTCCGCAACATTAACTAAAGTTTTGAAAAACTTTACATAAATCATTTTGAGGAAAGAGAACTAACTAATTTAATAGTTCAGAAAAGCTGAAAAGCTGGTTATAATTTCACAGAGCTCGGTTCATATACTCGTCCTTGTCCCTATCATTTTGTCCTTGAGCAATTCCAAACTTACCTGGCCAGATAAGCCGATTTTTGGCATGAAGATATTTGACCTCAATTCCAGACCGAATACAAAATTCGTCTAAAACGCTTCCGTTAATGCTTCACAGCAGCTGACCGAAATGTGCCCTAGTCCTTCTTGTCCCTCTGTGTTATCAAGGACTAGTGTGAACCGGTCTTAAATTAAGTACGCCTGAACCAAATGCTTGAAACGGCCAGCCGACTCTCTTTGCAGTATGGTCGCAGATATCAGTTATTCAGTTAACAGCTATTAGGGTCGATTCATACTTCAGTAGGGCATACGGACAAAGCCTGTATAATCCGTTTTTTAATTCTTACTTTTTAAGGCAAACGCGCATAGCTTGGGCCTAAGTTGCGTTCATATTTTTGAACAGTATGTCCGTTTGTCCCTAAGCCCGGGAGTTTTGGCTAAGTTGAACTGAAATTAACTTTGCCGGGCATATACGGACAAAGTGAAATAGTGCGGTTTAGTATATGTAGATGAACGGACATATGGCTGACAGGCAAAGTGGCAGATGGCTGTACGGGCGAAGGTATAAATTGAACGGCCATTCTGCTGTTCAGTTGGCCCCAATGTCCATACGGCAGTACGGTTATTTTAATAATTAATATTAAAAATTTGTATTAAAAATACTTTTAATTTCAAATATTTTATTAATTAATATTAATATTAAAAATATAATAAATAATATAATATAATAATGTAATAAATTAATATTTTGCGCTGTTGTGCTATTTACATTAATATTTAATTAATAATAAATAAGGTTGGCTATTTATATTAATATTAAAATTACTGCCAGCTGCTTATGTACCTATAGATGTTCGCAGCTGAAAATTTCAACGGAGGTACCGAGTTCCGTTGAAATGTTCGTCATCGAAAAAAATTTCGATGACGAGCTTTTGTCATTTAGAACTTAATAATGTTCTAAAAGACCAAAGCTCGTCATCGAAAAATTTCTCGATGACGAACATTTTCGATGACGAACTTTCGATGACGAACATTTGTCTTTTGATAAATCACCGTTGAAAAAACAAATGTTCATCATCGAAAATGTTTCGATCAATCCAAAATTTTCGATGACGAACATTTGTCTTTTCAATAATGAACATGTATTTTCGATGACGAACATTTGGTTTTTCGATGACGAACATTTGGTTTTTCGATGACGAACATTTTTGATGACGAACATTTGTTTTTTCGATGACGAACATTTTTGATGACGAACATTTTCGATGACCAACATTTTCGATGACGAACTTTCGATGACGAACATTTTCGATGACGAACATTTTGTTTCGATAAATCGGGCCCTGGTCATCCATTTTTAATAAGATGTAGCTGAAAAAGCAACATACTTACATACTTTACTTCAATACATGAAAATGTTTTACAGCAGCAGATCGAAATTTGCCCTTGTCCTTGTCTCAGCGTGCTTAAGGACAAGTATATAAACCGGGCGTAAAGTGGACATATTTTTTCATAGATCCAATAATTGCGTTATAATTAGTGAGAAAATGTGTTTAGTATGGCTGAAATTCTCTTCGGGGTAAATCTTCCGGGGGGGAAGATTCACCCCGGGGTGTTTCTTCCGGGGGGAAGATTTACCCCGGGGTGTTTCTTCCGGGGGGAAGATTTACACCGGGGTGTTTCTTCCGGGGGGAAGATTCACTCGGGGGGAAGATTTACCCCGTGACACCGGTTTTTGATTGTGTGCATTGCATGGACTGTTTTAGGCGTGAGCACGACAGATATAATCACAGTGTACGTTCACACGGTCAAGTCCTTGCGGTTTCTGGACAGGGCTGGGACCATCATGGAGAAAGTGTGCTGTCCTATCAGAGCTTATTTGCGGTAATTTGGGGGGGAGGGTTAGCATTAAGACAGATTGAATCTTCTTTCGGTATCTCTCGCTCTAGGTGCGCCCCATCGCACTGCATGTGACGGGGTTTGCGGTTAAACCAGCAAGCCTCCGTCCCTCAGCAATGCAATCACCGCAGGGGGGTCCTCGGCAAAAACCCGCAAGGAGGGACCCTCTCCAGGTTCCTGGTTCTGGCACGGGTTAGCGCTGGGCAGTCTATGATCAGGTGTTTGAGGTCGTCTTGTTTTTCTAGGCAGCGGGTACAGATTGGTGTGGGGTATGTCACGGGGTTTATTCTGTGCTTCTTTCGGATATCTTGTGTCTGCCTTTTTTTGCACGTCTAGTACAACTGACACATAACAGCTGACCACTTATCTACTGTCAACTTTGTGAGAATTCATACATGTAACGGGTTAAAAATTTTGGGGGGCCCTCTCCGGCCATATTTTGTGGGCCCTCCCCCCTGGCTCCTAGATTTTGCGGGGGGGGGGGTCCTCCCCATCCGTCCTTCATACATGTATGCTTGAGATGTTAGCTTTACCTCAGTTAATACCCACGTACGTATGTTCATTCAGCTTAATTATGGCTTTCAACAATTATTGCAAACTTAGTAATTGGTTTGGAGTAAAAGCATAGGGGTAGGGGACTAGGGGCGGCACTAGACCTAAGCTTAATGTACGAATGAAATTGAAGGTTTTTAAGAACACCATTTCTCAAGCGGCATAGAGCCACATATTAATTAAAATGCTTTGTACCGAAATAATTTCTGTACGAAATAATTTCTGTAATAAATTTATTTGTTCAAGTGTTGTGCATGGGGCCTATGAGACTTGGGGACTGTGGTGTAGTGGTCAGCATTCTCGACGTTGACGGGAGTGACCCGGGTTTTTTCTTTATTTCCTCTGAAATATTCGGGATATTCGCTTTGGCTCAACATAAGTCGCTGATCCTTTGTTCATATTTTTGCAGGAAACGGCCGGACACAGTACGTTGTATCATTTCCTACTTGATGGAGAAAGACGGCTCGGTGGTTCAGGATGACTCTTTGCTGCTCAATGAAGCATCAGCCGGACAGGATTCGTACACGGAAGACCACATGGCCGTCCGGCAGAACTGGCAAACCTGGACCCCCAGTCCTGTTGACTTGGAAATAAGTATACGAATAACTAATTATTGGGATTATGTAGCTTTTTTGTTCTGATCATCTGTGTTGTATATGATCTCGTCACCAGTTTATTCACAGTACATTTTGTTGATTTATTTTTCGGTGAGCAATGGTTGATTTTCATGCCATGCTTGGTGTAAAGCCCGAATCATACTTGTCCTTGTTCTTGTCCTTATCGTTTTGTCCCTAAGCGATTCCAAGGAAACTACTTGGCCAAATAAGTTAATGTTTGGCATGAAGAAAGTCTGGGTCACATCCATATCGTATGCAGAAAATTATCCGAAGCGCTGTGTAAATTTTCCGTAGCATCTGACTAAAATTTGTCCTTTTCCCTGTCCTTATGTCCTTAAGGGGGGGGGGCTACCTGTATAAGTGAAAATTTTAGGTTCTCCAATTCGCTTCGAATATGCACACAATGTAGCCCCAAGGAAGGCGCGTCGCAGATGTAACAAACTGGAACCAATGCTTTTGCCAATTTTTTACTAGGGGCGCCCAAAAATTCAATTTTACGTGTAAATCATAGGCGCAAAAAAAGTTTTTTGTGCTCACAAAGCGTTCCTTTACTCGAAATTTTTGTTAATACTGACGAAGCTGATTTTTACATGATTCGACAGCCTAATGTCATATCTCAACCTCTATGATCCACTTTTTTAAATTTTTGCCCATGGCCTGAGCAGTGACGCCAAATGTAAAATCACTCAAATTTGGCGGGCCCAAAAACGGCTATTTTTTCACATTTCGCCCACGATTTTAGAATTGAAAATACATATCAAAAATCCGGATCATACGATTTTGCGTATACATGTGAGCTACTACTATGCCAAGTTTCAGCTTGAGTGGCTTAGTGTGGTTTGTGTTAGAACTGTCCATCTAAGGGCTACTTTTAGGCTTTTTTGCGTGCTTTTGCCTATGTAAATACACTGACAAAGGCACCGAACCAAAAGTGCACCTTCAAGTTTAATTGTTCTTATCTGAGGTTGGGGTACCTTTGGGGGAGTAACTTATTATGTGAAAATAAGCAAAATTGGAGAACTTTGATTTTTGACCTGTGTAGCCCCCCCCCTTAAGGACAAGTATGAACCGGCTTAAGGGGGACAAACATTCCGATGCCCTGTGCCCGATAAAAACCGGTTGTTCTGATCTAAATGGTTCGAATTCACATAAACTGTTTTAACTTCTCCCTGTCTAGCCCGTGATCATTTGCAATAATCTGCAATAACAATATTTTTGACTAGGGTCCTAATCCGTTACCGGAGACTGGACTTGTTTTTAGTTCGAGATTTAGAAAAAATGGTAAATCAAACTAAACAAATTGAAAGAGTCAACATAATTCAGCTGCTTAATGTTAATCCGAACTGAATCTATTCCTAAATTTCAAAACTACCCCCGGAATAGCCGGATTCCGCATACACGCTCAACTAAGCTAATTGGGTTGCCGACCAGTTGCGAAGCAAAGGCAACCCTTTTGTATCTGAAAATGTCTGTTGTTATTATTAATATTATTAATGCAAGTCTAGTGCGTCTAGTTTAGACTACTTAGACTATATCGTGTGTATCTTAGTTTAGTCTGTTTTATGTTACATTATTTGAAAAATGAACAAAAAATGTTTTAAATTTTTCCCAGATTTCAATTCCTCAGAGATTTGATCACTCATGGTGTGATCTGTACAATCAGCCCCTTTTAGGAAAACGTTTCAGGGCTCAGGGGCCATAACTTTTGATACAAGAGTGGTACAATAATAATTTTAACATCATTTGTGAGGAAATTGTAAGAGCTTTCAAATGATGGGTCACATGACCCTTGACGTGACGGTTAACATACGTCAAAATTTAGAAAGTGAAATTTTGACTTATTTTCAGCAAGTTGCGCCATCATGTGATATGTCATTTGAAAGCGCTAAAAATTGTCTTTCCAATGACATACGTTTCATCTTTCTGCTATGTTCATAGCATGAGCTGTGGCCATTTTTGTGGTTTACCTCCGGAAATAACTAACTACAAATGGCCTGTCGCGGAGGATTCTGCGGAGGAAAAAATAACTCCATTTTACGCCCATCTAAACTCAGAACCAGCATAGCAGAGTGATGTGGTACAGGGTTTTTTTTGGGTCCACGAGTGGGTCCAGACTCAAGTTTTCTTAACTGGACCCAGCAAAAATTAACCTGACCTAATCCAGACCCAAGGCGTAAAAATGACGTTTCTGCTTTGAGCCGATCCTAAGTTATTATCGTAATTATTTTTGAGCAAGAAAGTTTATATGGTATAGTAAGGTAAATATATTGTAAATATATTGTAAAAACAAATGAGCTGCGCTATTTATAGTAATATTTAATTAAAAATAAATAAGGTTGGCTGTTTATATTAATACTAAAATTGAAAATAAATTAGGTTCCCTATTTATATTAATTAATTGGATATAAACTATCCTAAGCAAAATGATAAATATAATAATCCAGTTTTGAATATACCAAACAAAAACTTATGTTAGGCTGATCATTATTATTATAGTACCTAAGCTAAATTCTTTTTATGGAAATAAATTTTAATTTAATTTTTGGAATCAGTCCATTGTGTTAAATAATTTCAGACGAAGAAGGTGGCTCTGGCAGTGCGGGCGACATTCTGAGTATGTTGGTGGGCATTTACGGGAGCAAGGAAATGTTTGTGAAAGAGTACAGCGACCTGCTCGCAGAAAGACTGCTCAAAAACTACCTGCAGTCTGATGTAAGCAGCTGTTTTTTCAAGAGACATTTTTCACAATAGTCATTGTGTAGCTTGCAATAAGACCTTCATGTATCCCATTTTATCTATAACATGGAATTATTTCAGAAATATTGGAACAGCTCATACACAAGCATTAAACTAAACTCTGACTGAACTTAATTCTTTAGAACCCAGATTTATATTAAAGTAGTAATTTTTTAAGCAAGTTTGTAATAGATCATAGAGCTCTTTTGAGTCAGAGTAGGCAGCTTTATTTCATATCAGGTAAAATCTGTTTTCAAGTTTATCTCTGTCACTAAGCCACCGAAAAAGTATTGTAGACAGATTGGTATTAATTGCATTGCTGTCAGTACTCGTTTCTGGTTTTTTATCAATTTGATGCGTATATTGAACAGTAAGTTAAAAAGCGTGTGACCTAAGCGCAATATTGCCTTTTGTGCTGCAGTTAGAGAAAGAAATCCGTTATCTGGAGATGCTGAAGCTGCGTTTCGGTGAAGCCAACATGCACTTTTGCGAGGTGATGATCAAAGACGTGCAGGAGTCCAAACGGGTCAACGACGTGATCGATGCCAAGATGGGCACCACCACCGCCACAGGACAACAGGTTACACTGAATACTCTTGACTCTTCCTTGTCCTTGTCCTGTCCTTTTGTCCTTAAGCTGTTCCAACAACTGGCCAAACAAACTGTTCGCATGAATAAAGTCGGGGTCACAGCCGAAACGCTTGTGTCCATTCTTCACAGCACCTGACCTAAATTTGTCCTTGTCCCTGTCCCCGTGTTCTTAAGGACAAGTATGCACCGGGCTTTAGCTACCATGGCTGTGGCATTTGTCTAAACACGTGATCGTATGAAATGTGCACAATAGCTCTTCAGTTGTTCCTTTTCATTTTAGAAGATCGCTGTAGGCTGATGGAGTTATCTTTTAGAAATGACGGCCAGTTTTCTCGGCCACCAGAGCCCGGCTCATAATATTAGTTCGAATAGCCAAGAGATTAAGACGGTCGACTATGAGTCTGTGTTTTCGAGGGCGACAGTTCACTTCTTCTTGTCACTGATTTCTACAGTGTACAATGTCTATGCTCCTGCATTATCATTAGAGGTGTTGCGGTAAAAAGACCTATGTGGGACTTACGTCCTTTTTATTGAATGAAAGTCAAATGAAAAGGACGTAACTAATAATATGGCGTTTAAGTGGCAGACTACCGTATGTGACTATTACGTCCTTTTGTTAGCAACTAGTTTTTTGAAGTGCTACTTGCGTCCTTTGGTATCTAAAGCCATATCTGCCTAACCAAGGCACGCTGGAGTTTGGAGCTTTTGCCACAATAAACTACGACATCACAGCAACATTTTGCTCATTATGCTAGTTCCAAAGCCCAAAAAAGTGGACTTACGTCCTTTTGCAACTCACCCGACGATATATACTTGTCCTTAAGAGCATGTATTAAGCACAATTGGTAAAAATGGCACTTCTTATGAATATTTCATAAAATTTGGGGTAATTTTGATGGATCAGGGGT
The DNA here is from genome assembly GCA_030248245.1 of Trissonchulus sp. WLG1_4. Classification (NCBI taxonomy): domain Eukaryota; kingdom Metazoa; phylum Nematoda; class Enoplea; order Enoplida; family Ironidae; genus Trissonchulus; species Trissonchulus sp. WLG1_4. The sequence goes on along the minus strand of JASANF010016705.1, from coordinate 19,220 downwards.
CAGGGGGGGATGGGGGTCCCCGAAAATTGGCCGGGAACCCCCCCCCCTTAAAAACAACTTAACCGGTTATTGTGTGGGTATTTATTATAATTTTAGCTAATTCCGGTGTCGTCGCTGATCCTGTCGGGCCACTTCTGGCCGCAGCACGGCGTAGACCAACTGCAGCTGCCTGAGCTGGTGCAGCGCTCGCTGGACTGCTACCGCGGCTGGTTCGAACAGGTGAAGGCCAACCGCTCGCTGGACTGGCGGCCCAGCTGTGGCCGAGTCACCATGATGCTCAGTCTGGCCGGCGCCGAGATCACCTGCGAAGTCACGCCGCTCCTCGCCTGCCTCATTTGTAAATTTGTGGAAAAAGGTCTGCTCGCAGTTCAACACGGGAGTGTGGTTGTTGACAATTTGCAGGAAGCCTGATTCCCGAATAGTGTTTCTGTCATAAGGCTAAATGCTCTATTGTGCTACATTGTTGATTGTGTCCAGCGTGCTGGGCTAAACGTCCTAGCCTAAGGTACGAACCGTGTACACGCGTGTAACCGTGTACACGCTAGGCTTAGCGTGTACACGGTTAGGGGTCACTATCCGCGGTTACTTAGCGGTTACAGCGTGTACACGTTAAGACACAGTAACCGCGGATACTGTAACCGTTTACTCTAAACTGATAGTGTAACCGGTTACTCTAAACGGATAGTGTAAACGGTTACTCTAAACGGATAACCGTTAGTTAGCGTGTACACGCGGTTAGTAATCTTCGAAACTAACCGTGTACACGGATGGTGATTTTGTAACCGTGCCCAGCCCTATTCTGGCCTCTGAATTGAGGGGAGATAATATACAAACCAGTGAGCTCGTTAGACGTTAAGGAATGCGTTCGGACTTTAAATAAAGCTAAAACGGCTTATTTCTATTTGTTTAATAGTCCGACATGTCATTCCTGATTGTCGGACTAAAAAAGTGCAGGTGGTAGTGTCGCCAAAGCAGTTTTGCTCATAGGTTGCAAAAAGATAGCTTTTTGCTTCGAAATTGTACGTTCACTGAGAAACTAGTCCAATGCTATACTGTGTTGAATCATTACTGCCAGACACTAGACTACCAATATCTTGAACCAATCACTAGTTTGTAAGCCAGACATCACACAATAGGGACATGAAAGTTCCAAAAATCAAGCCAGATGTTAGATTGGCCAGCGTGTGAAGTACACATAACGTATCGACGCACAATTTTTTGCCACAAGTAAGAAAAAAGAAAAATGAAGGTACCTTTTTTTGTTTTAAAATAAGCGTCTAGATTTTTCACAATTTATCATTATTGCTGTGAGCACTTCACAGGTTACCGCACAGTTTCAGAGTTCAAACAGGTATTGCGCCGCAACTGCTCAACCAATTTGCAGTAAATTTTGTGCGCATACACTACAACATATGTGCTTTCAGCCTATATAAACAAACTAGACAAACAGATCGATAATTGTGACGAAATAATCGAATGTGAATAGGTTTTCAAAACGTCATTTTTCCAACTTTGCGACCTCACTGCTAAATGTATACTACATCAATTTTGATGAAACTTGGTGACAATACTTGCCTTAACATATATTTTAAAATATATGAAGAACAATGTTTTATCCTTTACTGAAAAAGTTTTACAGTTGCGCAAATTTGACTGCTTTCGCGACACTACCCCCTTAATGGAATGTGTAATAGTAATGAGTGATGAGAATAGTAAAAAATAATGGGCCCTGGATAGTCCCCATCCGTTGTGAAATTGTTTCAGCCTTTTTCAATAGCCCATCAAGGCCTATCGGTAGTGTTTTTGTTTCAGAGAGCTACACAGTGGACGAGTTGGCCACCAGTTTGCGAACGCACGCCTCTAGCTTGAAACGCAGATTGCATTTTTGGCAGAATCATGGCATTCTGACGGAAAGCCCACCCAACTCGGGCACCTTCTCTCTGGTCCAGGACCATTGCACTATCAAACATGGTGGGTGCAGTTGATATTCGTCCATATGGAATAATCACTAAAAACAGCAGTTGTTCTGGGCTCAGGCATCTGGCCAATCGGAACTGTCCGAATGACACACTATTTTTAGGCGAAAAGTGTTGTTTTATGCGATATCTATCCTGCATTTAAATTTCTAAACGAAAAAAGAACACAAAAGCAACACCAAACCACCATAGCTACAGCTCAAAAGTCATTTCCGGAAAAAATTTGGGCTATAGAGGAGTGCTATCTCTCTAACTCCCCCCCTTGCAGTAAAAATATGCCAGACTAATTCTCAATTCTCAATACTCTTTTGTCAGGCACCGCAGATCTGTTATCGCGTAGAGAATTTGTGATATTCGTGGATGGCCGAGTGGCTAGGCGTCGCAGTCCTGCCCAAAGCTGTCCTAGTGAGCAGACTCAGTCTGTGGTGACGGATCGAAACCCAGCCAAAGCCAAAGCTTGCACTTGAACGGCAATTTAGAAAAAATCATCCAGTATTAAGATGAAGGGTTAATACCGCACCGCATGATTGAAATAGTTGTTAAAATTTGACCGTTTGTGGCTGACACTGCTTGTTACGTTTCGCTGTGGCGGCGTTTATTATTCATTCCAGTTAATCTATTACCCTGATAATACGCAAAGTGATGAACTATTTTTAGTTTTAGAGTTTATTTAAGATGAAGTTTTAGACGTGATAATCGGGGGGGAGGACGATGTTCTGGACGAGTCTGGCATGAGCGTGGACAACGAAGGGGGCAGCCAGGAACAGTTCGAGGTCAGACACTGTCCCCCCCCCTCAGGCACGGTTCATACTCGTCCTTTGCTTGTCACTGTCCTTTTGTCCTTAGGCAACTCCAACAAAACCACCTGGCCAAATGAGATAATTTTTTTCATAAAGAATGACAGGGTCATCATTATCCATGGATAAACTTAGGCTACCCTTACAGACTGGTAAAGCGAAGGTAATGTTAATTCTGTAGGTAAAGGTCAAGTGCAAGTTGAAAAACACGATAACGTGGACCTTGAGTTTGAAATTTGCAAAGTATTATCGTTAGCTGCAAAACAAGTTTAAGCACTATTTTTGACCCGAATTTCAAAGTTAATCTCAGCAATCGCATTGGCTTTCGCCACTTATCTAAAAATACGACAGTTTACCTTCAGTGAATAACGGTAGCCTAACTTTAGCCATGGGTGATTCTGAGTATACAGCCCCAGATTTCGCACTGGCAATCTTACCTACGATTTACTGGTGTTTTGATACCGCAGAATAATTTAAACGTGATGTAAATATTATGATACTTGTAATACTTTTGATATTTGATGGATGCCTTATGAATAGTGTTGTTCTGGTATACCATAACTAAAACTAAAACTAGTTGTAAAAACTAATTTTTAGCAATTATACCAAAACCATAACTAAAACTAAACTAAAATCCAACCTTGTACCAAAACCATAACTAAAACTTAACTAAAATTGAACTCCTACCAAAACTATAACTAAAACTAAACTAATTTGGAGGCTTGTACCATAACTATTACTCAAAACTAAGGGCAGCGGAGTTTTGAGCAAACTTATACCAAAACTCTAGTTTTGGTACAACGCTTACCAAAACTTCCAAGTTTTGGTAAGCGCTCTACCAAAACTAGTAGTTTTGGTACAACGCTTACTAAAACTTCCTAGTTTTGGTAAGCGCTCTACCAAAACTAGTAGTTTTGGTACAACGCTTACCAAAACTTCCAAGTTTTGGTAAACGATGGGAAAAAACGTACAAATATATATTAGCCGTTTGGTACAGTCTTATACTATATTGTATCGTAGATATAGTGTACGCACACGTTCTTGTCTATTGCTCGTACCCAGTTAAATGCTGAGGACCACTTTCCAGTCGAATCATTTCCTGTTGCATTAACGGTAGGTAAGTTTTATTAACTTGTATTTTGGTAAATTTTTAATTTTTATTGTATTTCAAAATTTGTACCTACTTCTAATTTACTAACACTACCTACCTATCCAATACAAGTAAAACAAGTGTATGACTTAAAGCCTGTTTCACACGAGGGCGCATTTTGCGCCATGGCACGTTGCATGCAGATGCAACGCACCATGCAACGCGCCGTGGCGCATTACATGAATGCGCCATGTAATGCGTCATGAAATGCGCCATGGAATGCGCCATGCAATGCGCCATGAAAAGGGCACTCGTGTGAAACAGGCTCAAGCGAGTTCTGAAAACAAATGACTGGTGTAACTGTTATTGGGTTGCCGACCAGTTGCGAAGCAAAGGCAACCCTTAGCCCCCACCTTGGTGACCCCGTGACCTTACGGGGGGCCGAATCACGTGACCCTCAAAAATGAGGTTTTTGAAAAACAAGAAGAGTTGTGAACCCTTGTGAACTTGAAAACTTTTTTGTCAGGGATTTGGACAAAAACTTGTGCCTCGGGGTAATTTGGGCCCCTGAACACGAATCTGAGCTCCATTTTAACCTAGGACCCCCATGAACCCTCCTATGACCCACTCAGGGTACGCTCCCTCTAGGGGGTCCGAAGGGGTCAAATTTTCGAAATTTAAATTTTCATCTTTCTGGGGGTAATTTAGCCCCTGAACACGAACCCGAGGTCCATTTTTGCGTAGAACTCTCGTGAACCCCGCCAAGCCCCCCTCCCTAGGGTACCATGCCCCAGGGGGCCAACGGGGTCAAATTTTCGAAATTAATGTATAATATAATATGCTAGTATAATGAGTATAATATGCTACATTTACTTCTGTAATACACTGTCTGATGTGACGTTACCATCCAATTTTGTCGGAAAAAATGTCTGATACGTCTCCAGTTGTCCAAATTCGGTCTAATAATTGGAAAAATTCCCAATTTTTTCCTGGGAGCTACCGCCCCCAGACCCCTGCGACCACGTGGTTTAGTGATCTTGCGTTTTTAAAGCGTTTTATGAGTGTTGGGACGGCCGGACGGTCGTCTGGTCAATTGGGGACGCATCGGAAAAATTTTCCGGCCGGACCATAAACACCAAAGGGGGGACCCTTGTGTAAAATTTCAGTCAGAAAAAATTTCGGGCCCCCCCACCCCTCCCCCCCGCACGCCCCGCCCCTGTGTCTGATGTAACGTTCCCATCTTTTTTTAAGTTTTCTGTCGGAAAAAAGGTTTTTATACGTCTCCAGTTGACCAAATTCGGCGTAAAAATTAAGATAATCTACAATTCTATTTCATTGTATCCAGACGACCCTAAGCCCCAGATATGGTAGTTCATCGTGAAGTATCTCACGTGATCAACTGGGTATTGTAGAGTTAATGACGATAAAATCAATATGATTATACCATAACTAAAACTTAAAATTCACGGAAACTATACCATAACTAAAACTCAGTTGTACCATAACTAAAACTATACCATAACTATAACTAAAACTAATTTTTTCTCTTGCGCATAACTATAACTAAAACTAAACTAAAATTTAGCCTTCTACCAAAACTATAACTAAAACCTAACTAAAATTAAGGTTATACCAAAACCGTAACTAAAACTAAACTAAAACTATAGTTTATACCAAAACTATAACTAAAACTAAACTAAAATTCTCTGACGGAACAACACTACTTATGAAATGAGCAGTGGCAGGCCATGTGTGTTGTGTTTCAGCTCTACTGGCCGTACATGTGTGGCCTGCTGCGCAACCTGAAAAGTCTGACGGTGGAGCGCATCCACACGATGCTCAACATGGTTTGTGATCACGTGCACTCGCTCAACCAGGTGCAGGCCTATCTGGACGCCAAGGTCAAGGCGCAGGAACTCATCTACACCGCTGGCGTCTACAAGCTGGCAAAGTCATAGGGGACACTATTCCTCACCAAAGCATTTCACCTGGGCCTGTGTACTGCAGTCTGTTTAGTGTCACTGAATTATGTTATTATAAACCGTTTAGTCGGACTATTATTAACTCGTTTGATCTGGCAGCAAATGGACCCATTGTCTGCTAAATTGATTTCGTGGGTTAGATTTACCTGATTTGGTTATTAAAACAGCGTCTTGCCCAGTTTGAGTTGGGTTTATTTTGAAAAATCGATCCTAGGTACTTAGCTTAATTCCTGATGGCGCTTTTCATGTCATTGAAGGTTTGCTGACACCTTGACCTCTTGCTGTTAGATGAGCAGCAGGTTAGATGAAATAATCGAACTTGGATTTGTGGCGGTATCAATTTTAGATTTTTTTTTCAACCGCAATAGTGACATAAGTTGTAAATTTATGTACATCTTGAGTTTTCAGATAAATTAATTTGACCCCGTCAGCCAAATCAGGGCCAATCGAAACCCCCAATAAATCCGGCACGACTTTGTTTTTTCCATGTGCAATATTTTTCTGTTGTTCATGTCAGTTTCTTCCTGCAGCAAGTTGTCCGTTAAGACAGCTAACATTTTAAAGCTTTTTGGTTAAACGGTATAGATTTGAATCGAGCGTACTATTTATGTACTATATTTGTAAATGATATTTTGTGTGGATGTATGTCATTAAAACGTTGAAATCTATGCATTGTTGACTTAGCAGAGGTTCTAGAGCAAACAAAAAGAAGTTTCATAGAATTTTTTTCAGTAATTTTTTACTGTCGAAAATTTTGACCCTCCCGCTTAAAAATTTTTGAATTTAACTTAGTCCTTCAAAGTCGAAGGCGAACACGGAATTAATAAAATTTTATACGTATACTATTATTATTCATTGGTAGCAGTTGTTTATTACTCATTAATGAAAAGGTGATTTACTTCGTCATCACGTCAGCTTTTAACACAATCTAATGTGTCACTGTCCTGCCCTCTTTTTTTTCGACAAAAATCTATGTTTTGGATTAAAGAATGTGAATCTTTTGTAACAATATTAGATTTTAGATTCATTCGTGTTAGCCTTTTGTTAAATAAATGACAACACCGCAAGGATTCCAAAGCCAAGCGGGTGTCACAATAACCTTCTGAATCCCTTTAAGGTAGTTAATAGCTATTAAGTTGCATATATAAACTCATTTTCGGCTTGCTCATAAACGTCTCGGGATCACTTCAACGACAACTTGGTTTAACATTTTTTCCGTTGCGTAGCACAGCTGTATACTTATATGCAGCATACAGCTAGCTGTAATGTAGATTCAGCTGAATCGCTACATCTTTCGGACTTGGCCTTGGTCTTGGTAGTTACCTCACACTTAGGGTGGAATGCATAAAGGCAGTCTAACGCTAAAACCAGTCTAAGACGTTTTATTTCAGTAGCTGAGAAGTTGACGCTGACTTGTGGCTTTGTTAATTGGTTGGGCCCTAGCTGTTGTTGAAGCCAGCCACACAGTGTTGTTCATTGGGATGGCACAGTACATCGCATAATGTATATTCAGCACACAGTGAGCTTCACAAAATCATACAGCAATCGCTTGCGCAATCTAAAGACAGGTTAAGGTCAAATTTCAGTTCAATGGTCTTCGGCTGATCGCTTTCCAAATCGCATGATTCCGGGCTCCCTTTTCCCTTTTTCCTGGCTTTCGAAACTGTCCGACCGTTTGCCAAAGCGCATCATCCCGGGTCCGGATCGTTCTTCCAGAGAGAAAGAGTCAATGGGCACTCGCTTGCCGAATCGCATGAGTCCGGGGCCGCTGCGTTTCTCCCAGGAGTCTTCGGCTTCCCTTTCCAAATCCTCTAAATCTGCCCGCTTGCCAAATCGCATCATTCCTGGCTCCCGCTTGCCAAATCGCATCATTCCTGGCTCCCGCTTGCCAAATCGCATCATTCCTGGCTCCCGCTTGCCAAATCGCATAATTCCTGGCTCCCGCTTGCCAAATCGCATAATTCCTGGTTCCCGCTTGCCAAACCTCATGATTCCTGGTTCCCGCTTGCCGAAACGCATCAGCCCCGGCCCTGATCGACCTCCGACGGCGATGGGATCCTGCCGGCCAAATCGCATCATTCCTGGCTCGCCGAGACATGACTGGATGTAGACTGAAACAGACAGATGAAACTTGTGTGGCACAACGGTTATGGGTTATGTCGTACACCTACACCCCTAATGTCGTATGATCTCAGACACTTACACGTGGCGTGATTATTTCGTAATTTTGCCGACTGAACGAAGGAGAGGAGATACGGCTGCAAGACTGTTACGCGGCCGGTAGCAAACACAAGTTTTACCACCCACTGTGAATTTTAAAACCTTTTCGCAGCTGATATAACGGATACAACGGCATAGAGATGAGATCAGGGCCGGCTTTTTCGGCCCGGCCCGGCCCTGCTCAAAATTTTCTACGGCCCGGCCGGGCCCAGCCCTGATTGGGTGTCGACTAGGGCAAAAAAGTTAAACTTTAACTTTAACTAAAATTAAAAAAGTTAGGGGTCTTACTTTAACTTTAACTTTAACTTCAAAAAAGTTAAGGGTCTTACTTTAACTTTAACTTAATTTAAATTCAAGCACCCATACTTTAACTTTAACTTAAATTCCGCCAATTTCTTAACTTTAACTTAAATTATAACTTTTATTAAAAATTTTAAATCTATACTTTTTTTATAACTTTTTTGTTTTCGTCCCGCAGTTGTGTTAAATGTTGTCGAATATGACCAAAGTGATTGGTCAGAGTCAATCACGATGTGCGCATGCGCAACTTACTGTCTAAATTATAAAATTGTCAATTATCTGGCTTGTCGATGCTCAGGCTTTAATACATGTTTTTGTCTCACGTGGCTTTCCTTCCTACAAAGCTTATCACATAAACATATATATTTCAGAATTATAAAACTAAGCCTGACCCCAAACGGGCTGATACGAACGCTGAGACTAAGCCTGAGCCCAAGGCTGAGCCTTAATCCTAACCTAAGCCTAACTTCGAGTATTTTTGCAAATGCACGCGAGCACATTCGTGACGTGATGAGCCCTGCAGGAAGTAGAGCGCAATTTTGTCACAACCTTTAGCCCCTGAGGCGGAAATAGCTTTCTTGGCTTTTTTGGAAATAGCCAAATAGCCTGCGCATCACAAAAGTTTAATAGACAACTTTTGAACCTAAGCTAACTAAATCAAGTCCTAAACGAAACCTATTTTAAAGCCTAATCCTGGGTTCAAATTTGCTCAAACTAAGAAGCATCGGCTTAGTCTATGTAAAATTTTTGAGTATATGTTTGTATGATGTGCCAGGAAGGAAAGAAACCAACGTGATAGCCGTCGGCACTTGTATCGGAAAGCTTTTCATTTCTGGTTCGTAAACTCAGGATCAGTTAGTCTGGGTGGTCTGATCAGAGAAATATTTCAAAAAGTTTTTTAAAGCAAATCTTCTATTTCAACGCGCTTTTCTTAAAAAATAGGTTCACTATTCTTTTTCAAACCATCCAAATAACCATCTTTTATTTAAATGCAGTTGGGGGGGTAGCATTTTTGCTTCAAAACCCCTTATTTCATTTTTTGGAATTTCTGAGATTTGACCCCCCGAAATCTAAACCCTCAGTGAGGGACGTTTTTGCATTTTTTCCGAAAACCTTGTTTTTTCCGTTCTAATCGTGTCTAAATGGTGTCAGATTATTGTTTACGATTTTTTAGAATCAAAACAAACGCACGTTAACCCTGTTCCTTCCGAAAAAATGGCCAAATTCACCAGAATCGTCCAGTTTTTGACCAAATTCAAACATGGCCTTAATTTAGGCTTTGGCTTAGGCTTAGGGTTTAGGCTTCGGCTTAGTATCAGGCTTAGGCTTAGGTTCAGGCTTAGGCAATAAAAAATTGAAATTTTCAGAAAAAAACCTGCCAGCTTAGCCTAGACGATGCCTTAAAACATCATAACGCACTCAATACTAGCCAAAAACAAAGATTATAGCCATTTTTGGCTTTGAACTGTGGCCTACGTTCACTTTTAAAAACACTGAAAATTCAAATTTTAAGGGGTCATTGCTCAGAAAATCCAAATTTGTGGTTAGGGGTTTTATTACAAAAAATGCTTCCCTCAAGGTGCTCTACTCCAAAAAACAGGTCCACTACCCCCCCCCAACTGCACTTGATCCTTTGCACTTTTTGTGCACAAGTTATTAAGACAAACCAGCTAGGCTAGAGTTAGGACCCTCCTTGAAAGAGATCCTGCTCTGCTGGCCACCACACGATACATATTTACAGTTTTGCATAAAACTTTCGACAACAGAGGGCGTGTGTTTTTTTCCAAGGATTTAAATTGCGGGTGTAAAGACCTTTTTTGGGGGAGTGCGAACATTCTGTGGAAAAGGAATAAGGCGGAATATCAGAGTGGGAAAAAGGCATCCCTCATCCCATCATTGCTCGTTTACGTTACTGATCACTAGCTCTTCAATGGTTCTTATTTTCTCCTGGTCATCCCCCACCTTCCCCTAGCTTGTGTTAACGTACAAAAATATCAAAAATTCCCCCCCCCCCATTATATACATTAAATTCAAGCGTTTCGTGATTCCCGAATGAGAACCCCGCAGTTGCCGTTTCATTTTTGTTGTTATACAGTATATACCGCGTTTGTACTTGTAAAGATTTGTAGCCTGTCGGGCTTACGGCAAGTTTTATCCTTTGCAAAAGTGACATGTGACCACTTTGAGAAAAAGTTTTTGTGTCTCATGCCGACTTTTTTTATTTTTTGCGAAGCTTCATCCGCTTTAGCAGACGAAATATCATCAATATTTATACTTTATGTTAAACATTATTTTTGTGCTTTGGGACACTATGATAGATTTAGGATGACATTTACGCCAAGACTTTTTTGTTTGTAGTTTTTCGGCCAACCTATAGCACTTCTCGCGAAAGATAAAGCTCGTCGTACGCCAACGAACGGTAGAATTTGCATCCACATTATATACTGTAAATGAAATCAAATTTTCTTAGAGCGGAATTCATCACAGACAGGCTAATCACTCTGTTAGATTCTGTCCGTCATAATTTAAATAAAAAATAATGCAACAGCTTTCAAGAGTTGAGTTTTGTTTAGTAGGTTTCTAGGATTGCTTAGTATATTTTACGCAAAATGTAGTGATGAATCTACAATGTAAATGATTGTGATACTACCTGGTTGCTGACAGAATAAGTACCATCGTCGAGCTAACTTAATAGCTTGTGAGAATTAGTTGGTAGCTAGCTCTATCCGTATGGTAGTCCTTTGGTGTTTGTCTCATTCATTTACGTCAAGTCCCTAAAGTTATCAAACGTGTTGCAGTGTTGAAAACACACACACACACACACACACACACACATACACATATATATTAATTAAATAACTATAACTTAAATTAAAAAAGTATTTGGTTTTCATTTAACTTTAATTAAAAAAGTTAGGGGTCAAACTTTAACTTTAACTTTAAAAAAAGTTAAAGGTTGTACTTTAACTTTAACTTAAACAAAAACCGAGTTCAAACTTTAACTTTAACTTTAAAAAAAGTCATAGGTCTAACTTTAACTTTAACTTTAACTAAAAGTAGGCCTCTGGCGTTACTTTAACTTTAACTTTAACTTAAATTGAAATAGGTTGACTTTTTTGCCCTAGTGTCGACGTCGGCCCGCCCGGCCCGGCCCTGATCGGCCCTGATTTTCATTACTTGACAGTTCGATTGCCCTTGTCAGTTGAAGAACTGAGTGTGTTGCTCAAAGGCTTATGCTACTGAATACCTATGTACATACTATAGCTTATTGTGTAAAAAGTTCATAATAAAAACAGTATATGGCCATTGGCCAGTGGCGTACCCAAAAAAATTTCAAGGGGGAATGAGTTCGATTTTTTGTAATGGGTTAAAATGCACTTTTCAGCAATTGAACTCTTTTAAGATGCTTTACAAACGCAAGATCCTTAAACCACAAAGTTGCAAAGGTCTGTCGAAAAAAATGTGCAATTTTTCTAATTTTTAGACCGAATTTGGTCAACTGGCGACGTATCAGAAAATTTGTCCGACAGGTCAATTAAAACACGAATTAAAACAAAAGATGGTAACGTCACAGGGGCCGGTTTCAATAAATTCACAGGCGCAAAATTTTGACAAATTTGGCTGCAAAATCAGGTGATTCGTAATGAAATTATAATGTCGATTCATTACGAATCACCTGATTTTACACTGACAAATCTCACAATTGTGGGCCTGTGAGTTTATTGAAACGGGGCCGTAGCATAAGTACTCACTCATGTATGCATGTATTGTATAGGCTTTGACGAAAAATAATAACAAATAGTAAGCCACAGAGTCGCAGGGATCTGGGTGCGGCAGCCCTCACGAAAAATGGGGGGAATTTTTTACTTTTAGACCAAACTTGGTCAATCACAGATCTATCAGAAAATTTTTTCCGGCCGGACCAAAAAACCAAAGGGGGAGGGACCCTTGTGTTAAATTTAACACTAAGCCTTGTATTACATTTTTTACTAAACCTAGTAGAACTGTCAAACCGTAAAAGCTACAAAATTTTATAAAAAAGACAAGTACAAACTTATACAAATATTAACAGACAGAGTAACATTGGAAAAGATGCGACAGCGACACACACTAGGAACACAACACACGACAGGCTGCTACGCACGCTGTGCGTTAGCGTACATACATACGTGTTGGCGTCTGGCAACAGTCAGGACAGGGTTGAAATCAGGGCCGGGCCGGGCCAAAATCAGGGCCGGGCCGGCCCTGAGGCCCTGATGGCATAGCGGCCCGGCCCGGCCCGGCCCTGATGCGAAATTTTCACGGCCCTGAGGCCCGGCAGAAGTTTGAAATCAGGGCCGGGCCGTCACAAACTGGATGACTAAGGGCTCATTATTCCTCTTGAATCAAACGAGTTAATTTAGTCCGACTAAGTCAGTGCTTTTGTGGTTTATTAACAGATAACTTATGGTTATGTATCTCCTGCTTATTTTTTAATCGAGGAATTAGATTTTTCCAGTTTTCGGAAAAGAATTTATAGTTTCAGCAGAAAAAAAGTAGCAAAACAATCAACACACTGAACATCAAAGTGAAATAACCCCGTTTAGGATATGGGCACGAGCAATGAGTTGTGAATGAATTTTACCGTGCGAACGGTTGAAAAAAATGTCTGTAGGTCGAGAAACTATTAAGCCCGGTTCATAGTTGTCCGTGTCCGTGTCCGTGGCCATAAGAGTAGTTTGATTCACAGTTGTCCGGGTGACCGTAACAACTTGTTCGTGAGTGTCCGTAAGGGCTGTCCGGATGTCCGGAAGTTAAGTTGAATTCAGTTCAACTTTTGTCCGCGTCCGTAAGGAATTAGCCAATCAGGGCCCGATTGCACAAACCTACAAATCTTACAATTGTAACAATTGTATGTGGTATTCGGTTGCGCAAAAACTTACAATTGTAATCATTTTCATGCATATTTCATATGCCAAGCTGTTCACAATTGTGAAATTTTACAATTGTTGCAATTGTAACAACTGTGAAAATTTTTGAAATTTCGTTCTATTTCCAACAATTGTTCTAAATCCGGTTGCGCAGACACATTTGTAAATCCAGATTTGTAACAATTGTGAAGGATTTTTTTACAAGTGTTTTTTCTTCCGTCACTGATTTTTAATGACAGTATTTTCAAGTATTACTATATTATTGTAACTTTTTATTCATATAAAAAGATTTGTCAGTTTGTTGTTAACAATTTGAACTAATTTTTGTGTTTTTTAACAAGCTATATCATGAGTAATTCTACTTTAACTTCAGCCGCTCAGTTTTCACAAACGTTTGTAAATTTTCACAAACGTTTGTGAAATTTCCAAATTGTAACAATTGTAGCTCCTATCATGTATATTTTTATACACCAAGACACTTAAAATTGTTACAATTGTAACAATTGTAACTGCACAACCCAAATTTTTCACAATTGTTACAATTGTAACGATTGTAAGCATAAATTGAAAAATAAATTTGAGATTTTTCACTTACAATTGTTACAATTGTGACAATTGTAATCCCAAATTATTGCACAATTGGATTTATATGCACATTTTATAGGTCAATCTTACAATTGGTGCAATTGTAACTATTGTAACGCTTGTGAAATCTTACAATTGTAACAATTGTGAAGCTTGTGAAATTTCACAATTGTTACAATTGTAACAATTGTAAGACAAATGTAAGTTGAGCAACAGGCCCCATAATTTCAAAAATGCCATTCCAAAACCCCCGGATTAAACGGTCTTACTTTTAGCGCGCTGCCTTTTAGTCGGACTAAACGGACTTAACTATGCACGCTAATGTTAAGCGTGCATGTTAAATCTGTTTAGTCCAGTGGTAGTTTTGGAATGGGATCAGACTAAATATAAACCGCCGACTTTTTTAACTCGTTTAGTCTGTTTAGTCCGAATTGTCATTCAAAACCTCGGACTATATAAGTCCAGTCCTTTTTAATCCGGTAAAGGAATAGGCCCTTGGATACAAAACTGCACACTGCTACAGACTGAGGTCACAAATAGGCACCTGAGTAGCCGACTAAGAGGCCAAGGGCCAATTTCTGAAATGAATTCAACAGATGAGATTGAAAAAATTTGTAAATATTACTTGGAAAGCTTAAGTATTAAGAACATCTACTACAACTGCACGTTTTGTTATTTTATGTAATACGTAAATATGAAGAAAACATATTTTAATCTAATCCGTTAAACTTTTTTCAAGAATCAGCCTCAAGCATGACTAGGATAGAACCCTTAGGATTGAGAGAAGAGTATAAAAGCACAAATCTACATATACATACATCTCCCCCCTTCGGAAAGGTGGTCGCCCAGAGGGTCCTCTGTTCGCATCGGGACTGTTTAAGCGTTGTGGGGAAAACATAGTGTGTCAAGTGGCTATGTCATCTGGTCGTCCGTGTCAAAAAACGTACAAAAAGGCCACATCGACAACGACACTAAAAGCCCATGCTGAATCGCATAAGAAGTCTTCCTTGTATTGTGCTTATAAGCAGTTGTTACTGGAAGTGGATGCAACTAAATCGTCTGCTCAGAAGAAATACAAGGGAGAAATAGCGTTGGGCATGCCTGACCTCAGGCAAAAGGCGTTCTTGCACACTTTTGACTTAGAAACAGCCGGAAAATTTTTGCACTTTTGTTGACTTTTTATTTTTCAACAATTTTTTGGCACTTGCCTTGGCCAGTGGAAAAGGGGGGTTGAGGATGGGAACAATGGACTATAAGTACGAGGGGTGCCACCTCTTCCGAAGGGGGGAGATGTATGTATATGTAGATTTGTGCTTTTATACTCTTCTCTCAATCCTAAGGGTTCTATCCTAGTCATGCTTGAGGCTGATTCTTGAAAAAAGTTTAACGGATTAGATTAAAATATGTTTTCTTCATATTTACGTATTACATAAAATAACAAAACGTGCAGTTGTAGTAGATGTTCTTAATACTTAAGCTTTCCAAGTAATATTTACAAATTTTTTCAATCTCATCTGTTGAATTCATTTCAGAAATTGGCCCTTGGCCTCTTAGTCGGCTACTCAGGTGCCTATTTGTGACCTCAGTCTGTAGCAGTGTGCAGTTTTGTATCCAAGGGCCTATTCCTTTACCGGATTAAACGGACTGGACTTATTATAGTCCGAGGTTTTGGAATGACAAATCGGACTAAACAGACTAAACGAGTTAAAATAAGTCGGCGGCTTAATTTTAGTCTGATCCCATTCCAAAACTACCACTGGACTAAACAGATTTAACATGCACGCTTAACATTAGCGTGCATAGTTAAGTCCGTTTAGTCCGACTAAAAGGCAGCGCGCTAAAAGTAAGACCGTTTAATCCGGGGGTTTTGGAATGGCATTTCTAAGCTTAATTTTTAAACCGTTTAGTCCGATTATAATTAACCCTTTAATCCGGTAAAGGAATAGGCCCTAAGTTTCCAAGCTGTTTTATTTTGTTGGTATTGAAGATTTTTTCTTATTTGCAACTGCTGTTGGTGGTTTTAATACTATGTATATTGGACATGTTTTCAGTAAACGTTGATTAGAACCGTCCAGTGTCCACTTACTAAGTTCGCAATAGTGATCAGCTATTTTGTACTTGAGAAAGGTTTATTAATTCTGATCACTGTTTTTCAAGCTTGTGAGCTGATCAGGTAGCGTCGACGACTGTCTACATTAAGTAAGAACTGGAACAGAGCCCAGACTAAGAAAAAACTGAAACTGAAACTGAAACTAAATGAGTTTCAAACTGAAACTGAAACTGAAACTGAAACTGAAACTAAATTAGTCTCAAAGCTGAAACTACAGCTGAAACTGAAACTGCCGTAGAGCTGAAACTGAAACTGAAACTGTAACTGAAACTAAAATTCTGGCGGAGCTGAAACTAAAGCTGAAACTGAAACTTGACAGGAGCTGAAACTGAAACTGAAACTGAAACTCCGAAGCCCACTTTTACATCACTACTCTCACATACTCAGCAGAAGAGCATGTTTCAATTATAAATTAGTGTTATTGCATTGTATGAACGTTTGTTTGTACGTGTGTCAGTAAAACTTCTGCCTGCGTCAATAAAATAGTAATTTAATAGAAACATTGTTGACAGTTGATTGAGAACAAAAATCGATTTTTCAGCAGGGCCGTGAACTGACTAAAAGCCGGCCCGGCCCGGCCCTGGCCGTAGATTACCTAAAACCCGGCCCTATGTTAATTTTCGTCTTTCTGGGCCGGAAAATGACTAAAACCCGGCCCGGGCCATACTTTGACTAAAACCCGGCCCAAGGTGTATCCTGTGTTTGTCCGGGCCGGAAAATGACTAAAACCCGGCCCGGGCCATACTTTGACTAAAACCCGGCCCAAGGTGTATCCTGTGTTTGCCCGGGCCGGAAAATGACTAAAACCCGGCCCGGGCCATACTTTGACTAAAACCCGGCCCAAGGTGTATCCTGTGTTTGCCCGGGCCGGAAAATGACTAAAACCCGGCCCGGGCCATACTTTGACTAAAACCCGGCCCGGGCCATAGTTTGACTAAAATCCGTTGATAGTCCTAAGTCCTAACTAGGGCTGGGAACGATTACACGGTACGAACCGTGTACACGCGTGTAACCGTGTACACGCTAAGCTTAGCGTGTACACGGTTAGGAGTTACTATTCGTGGTTACTTAGCGGTTACAGCGTGTACACGTTAAGACACAGTAACCGCGGATACTGTAATCGTTTGCTCTAAACGGATAGCCTAGTGTAAACGGTTACTCTAAACGGATAGTGTAACCTGTTACACTATCCGTTTTTTGACTTCGTGTACCCGTTAAGAAAAATGTTCGTTTGGCTGCTGGATTTATGCAAATTAGCCTACAATTGTGCGCAAGTGATATGCCTGTATGTTACTTTATATACGCATGTGTGTGCAAGCTTAGCATTGTGCAACGGACAGCTTTGCAGTAGTGCAGTAGTTTTGCTAGCTGTCCCAGTAGCTCATATGGTAGCTTGCTGGTCTGCAGATCTAGATATTGGTTTAGTAACCGTGTAACCGGTTAGTAACCGTGTAACTGTTTAGTAACCGTGTAACCGGTTATTAACCGTGTAAAAATCAGTGGCACCAAGACTATGCGGGAGTTGAAGGCAAACTGACAAATAACTATCAATGTCCCAGTCCCAGCTGTTTGGACAATTGATTCACTGGGCTGTGAATCACTTATTTTTGTTTGTTACTTATTCGTGGTTGTTTTTGCTCAATCAGTTGTAATTTGGAATCGCTTTAATCGTGTGAATCTCATTGCTTTAGATTTTAGTCAAAGTATGGGCCGGGCCGGGTTTTAGTCATTTTCCGGCCCGGGCAAACACAGGATACACCTTGGGCCGGGTTTTAGTCAAAGTATGGCCCGGGCCGGGTTTTAGTCATTTTCCGGCCCGGGCAAACACAGGATACACCTTGGGCCGGGTTTTAGTCAAAGTATGGCCCGGGCCGGGTTTTAGTCATTTTCCGGCCCGGGCAAACACAGGATACACCTTGGGCCGGGTTTTAGTCAAAGTATGGCCCGGGCCGGGTTTTAGTCATTTTCCGGCCCGGGCAAACACAGGATACACCTTGGGCCGGGTTTTAGTCAAAGTATGGCCCGGGCCGGGTTTTAGTCATTTTCCGGCCCGGGCAAACACAGGATACACCTTGGGCCGGGTTTTAGTCAAAGTATGGCCCGGGCCGGGTTTTAGTCATTTTCCGGCCCGGGCAAACACAGGATACACCTTGGGCCGGGTTTTAGTCAAAGTATGGCCCGGGCCGGGTTTTAGTCATTTTCCGGCCCGGGCAAACACAGGATACACCTTGGGCCGGGTTTTAGTCAAAGTATGGGCCGGGCCGGGTTTTAGTCATTTTCCGGCCCGGGCAAACACAGGATACACCTTGGGCCGGGTTTTAGTCAAAGTATGGCCCGGGCCGGGTTTTAGTCATTTTCCGGCCCGGGCAAACACAGGATACACCTTGGGCCGGGTTTTAGTCAAAGTATGGGCCGGGCCGGGTTTTAGTCATTTTCCGGCCCGGGCAAACACAGGATACACCTTGGGCCGGGTTTTAGTCAAAGTATGGCCCGGGCCGGGTTTTAGTCATTTTCCGGCCCGGGCAAACACAGGATACACCTTGGGCCGGGTTTTAGTCAAAGTATGGCCCGGGCCGGGTTTTAGTCATTTTCCGGCCCGGGCAAACACAGGATACACCTTGGGCCGGGTTTTAGTCAAAGTATGGCCCGGGCCGGGTTTTAGTCATTTTCCGGCCCGGGCAAACACAGGATACACCTTGGGCCGGGTTTTAGTCAAAGTATGGCCCGGGCCGGGTTTTAGTCATTTTCCGGCCCGGGCAAACACAGGATACACCTTGGGCCGGGTTTTAGTCAAAGTATGGCCCGGGCCGGGTTTTAGTCATTTTCCGGCCCAGAAAGACGAAAATTAACATAGGGCCGGGTTTTAGGTAATCTACGGCCCGGGCCGGGCCGGGCCGGCTTTTAGTCAGTTCACGGCCCGGCCCGGGCCGGGCCGGGCCGGGTTTTAGTAACCACCCATTCTGCCGTAATTTTTGACCGACCGGCCCGACAGTTACCGGCCGCCTGTGGCCGGCCGGGTCTAATCAACCAGCCGGCGGCCACATTCGACCGATTGACCAAATTAGGCCGGCATAACAGTGTGGCAGGCTAAATATGGCGAAATGCCACTGAATTTAGATGAAATTTGTTTTTCTAAAATTTCTTCCGGCCCGGCTGGCCAACTTCAAAAATCAAAAGGAACTTCATTTTCACGTTATTGTGTACGACTACCAAAATGACAAAGGCTTAACTTTCACAACCAAAATCTATA
>JASANF010016703.1:0-13917 GCA_030248245.1 Trissonchulus sp. WLG1_4 | reverse complement strand
ATAGCAGGCGGGGAAAAAAAAACCCGCATTTTCATATTTCGTCATGTAGCTCATAGACTATACGTTTTTACGTGGAACCAAAAAAATCTGTCGTAGGCTTAATCTTGCTCTAAACGCTGGGACCAGTTTCATTTCGCTATCTCTTACCGTTTTTTGGCGGGAAGCCAAAAACTTGCCGGGGAAAAAAAACCCATTTGGGGGAAAAAAAACCCACGTGGGGGAAAAAAAACCCACCCCATAAATCACCCGAAAAGTGTGTTAGCGGTAGTTTTTCAACGCTATGGCACGCATTAGGAGCAGTAGAGGCCCCTGATACCAAAACTATACGCAGATTTGCTATGGGGCCTCAGGGACACAAGTTTGAAAACTGCCTTTCGCAGCCCATTATAAAATTTTGAATTTTCAGATTTGAAAACAAAACACCTTAATTTCGCCTGAAAACGTTGAAAACAACTAAAAAGTTGCGATAACGTTTCAAATACATGAAAAATTTGCACTTTATGGCTACTTTTTACGCCATCGACCCTCTGTGGGGGGTACCGTGAGTGGGTGTGACTAGTCGTGACGGGCATATTTTACCTTCATTCGGTTATTTGGCGTTTAAACAAATGAAATTAATAGGTTAAAATGAAAAACATACAAAAAACTGGCAATAGTACCAGAAAACACTACTTTCCACCCCAAAAGGACCTCAAAATGACAAAGTCCGACTGTTAGGCCCGTATTCCAGAATTCGATCGAGAAAGTGTGAGTTTGCGCATTTGTGCTAATAATAGACGTCTTTTTGCACTACCATGAGTCTTTTGGAGTAGCTACTAGGTTTTTCGACATCACCAGACCATTTTCAAAAAGTGGGTTTTTTTTCCCCCACATGGGTTTTTTTTACCCCGTCTAATTTCGGTCATGCCCCCCCTCGTACGAAAGAAGGAGGGATCTGTCACTGCGGTCATGAATAGAGGAAGGGTAGTCCTCTGTAAAAGTGTTTTTACATTTGAGCTCGCATCTCTTAGTGCTGAGAAATGAGACTCCAAAATTCACCTCCCTTGGAGCCAGGTCGGGACAAAAATGGGGGGGTCCAATTTTTGACTCATAAAAAATACCAGCGAGACCCCTTTTGGATACCGCTTACATACGTTTGCCTACAAGGACTGTACTATACGCTGGCAAATTTTTAGACCTGTACCACGTACCCAAGTTCCGGAACTGAGGTGGGTTTTTTTTCCCCCAAAAAATGGGGTGGGTTTTTTTTTCCCCGCCTGCTATAATAAAAAAGCGTCACGGCGGGCATGGGCTAAATTTTAAGTCAAAAAGCCTTTCTATCTTGTCATCCTTGGTGTATTTTAGCAGAACAGTGGTAATTCCGATTAAATCTGAGCAATTTTTAACTAAATTCGAGCCAAATCGTATCAAAAGTGCTATTTTTTGTAACACAAAAAAGGGGGAAGTAACCGGGAATGTACTCAAAATTGTCGTGATGTATATAGCTACTAGTTAAATATACATAAGGTGTCTGATAATTAATGTAATTTTACATAAAAACTTGTAAAAAGTCATCAAATCAATTAGGTAAAAAAATGGCAAAAAGTCTCGGTTTTTGCGGTCTCGGTATTTAGTCTCGGTTTCGTGGTCTCGGTCTCGGTCTCGGAAAAAAAACCGAGACTTCCATCCCTAATACGTACATACATACGTATATATACATATACAGACTATGGTCTGGGTCTGGGGGCGGCAGATCACAGAAGCTAGCGCTTTTTTAAAATCTTGAAATAAAATTTGCATTGAAAACTTAATTTCAAGCCACACTTGGCCAAGAAAGTAGAATGATCGCGGGGGTCTGGGGCAGTGGCGTATTTAGGGGGGGGGCTGGGTGTGCTGCAGCCCCCCCTTTGTGGTTTGAGCACCCCCCTTAGAGGGTCGCAGCCCCCTCCTTTCAGCGGCGGTGGCTCACTGCTCAACATGGTGGCGCTCACATTGCTCCGCACCCCCTCCCCCGGTCGCAGCCCCCCCCTTTGCGGAATCCTGGATACGCCACTGGTCTGGGGGCGGCAGCTAGTGTTGGGACGAAAGTTCGGGTTCGGGTTGTTTTTTCGGTTCGGGTTCGGGTTCGGGTACCGGTCAGTTCGGGGACGCAAAAAGTGGTTCGGGTACCTCAATTTTCGGACTAAATTACAAAATTTGTATAAATTTTTTCAAATTTCTAAAAACTGATAACGTTTTTAGTATGATAAAATATATATATGATAGAACAAAATTTAAATTTTTTAGAAGAATCCAAATTTGTTTGATTGGTGCTTCTTTTCTCACAACAAGGCTGCAAATGTGCAAGTGTGCGTGTGTGTTTTCAAATTGTTTGAATTCAAAGCTGATGTTTGAATCTAAATCAGCCCTAGGCCTGAACTGCAGTCAATAATTCGCGAGAATAATTCGAGAGCGCCAGCTTTCGAATATGCCAGTATAAAAATTATGCAATAATTCAAGTGCGTACCCAGGGGTGCATGGGGGGAATTCCCCCCTGAAATTTTTTCCTAGTAATTTTTTACACAAGAGCTCTCCTTTGGCTTTTATGGTCCGACCGAAAAAAATTTCTGATACGTCTCTAATTGACCAAATTTGGCCTAAAAATCAAAAATTTTCCCAAAATTCTTTCTGGGGGCTGATGCCCCCAGACCCCTGCAACACTGTGACTTATATACTAGTCCTTGTGCATGTGTACACGTCCTATGCATGTATACACGAGTATCATATGCTGCATTTGCTCCCAGGGCTGGAACAGCCGGACTTCATGTCCAGGGGTTATTTGCCTCTACTCACAGCACATTGAGCGCAATGATAATCGCACTGTGTAACGAGATAAGATGAAGTGTTTATTTTTTATGTGCATTCGGATTGCTCCGCTGAACTTACTCTTGGGGGGGGGGGCTGGCTGGGCTACCCAGGTCAGAAATCAAAGATCTCCAGGTTTGCTTATTTTCACATATGTTATTCCCCCAAGGCACCTCTACCTCAGATAAGAATAGTTAAGCTCGAAGGTGCAGTTTTGGTTCAGTGCGTTTGTCAGTGTATTTGCATAGGCAAAAGTACGCCAAAACCTAAAAGTAGCACTTATTTGGACTGTTCTAACACAAACCACAGCAAGCGAATAAGGTTGAAACTTGGCATGGTAGTAGCCCACATGCATGCGCAAAATAATAAGATCCGGATTTTTAAATCGAAAATCGAGGGCAAAATCTGAAGCCCGTTTTTGGGCCCACTAAATTTGAGTGATCTTATATTTAGCGTCACTGCTCAGGCCATGGGCAAAAATTAAAAAAAACTGGATCTTATATAGAGGTTGAGATATGACGTTAGGCTATCGAATCATGTAAAAATAAGCTTCGTCAGTATATATATATATTAACAAAAATTTCGAGTAAAGGAACGCTTTGTGAAAATGGAATTTTTTGGAGCCCCTAGTAGAAAATTGGCAAAAGCATTGGTTTCATTTTTTACATCTGGATGCGCCTTCACTAGGGCTACATAGTATATATGTTGTTTGCTAATTTCAAACGAATCGCAGAAGCTAAAATTTTCACTTATAGAGGTAGACCCCCCCCCAATCAGCATACGGCTGTAAATATAAATCAGCCCTAAGACATTTTGTGACTTCAGTGTGGTTAAAAAGTATTAAAAGTATACTAAAGTGTACTAACTAACAGTTGTTAACTCAATTGTTCCACACATTTGACATTCTATATTCAAATACAGTAAGTGTGTAATGTCAACCACTTCATTTCGCCAAAGTTCGGGTTCGGGTTCGGGTGGTTTGGGTACAAATGGTTCGGGTTCGGGTTCGGGTTCGGGTACGATTAGAAAAAATTCCTAACACTAGCGGCAGCCCCCAGAAGCTAGCGATTTTTTAAAATCTTGAAATAAAATTTGCATTGAAAACTTAATTTCAAGCCACACTTGGCCAAGAAAGTAGAATGATCGCGGGGTATTGGGGGCGGCAGCCGGCAGCCCCCAGAAGCTAGCGCTTTTTTAAAATCTTGAAACAAAATTTGCATTGAAAACTCAATTTCAAGCCACACTTGGCCAAGAAAGCAGAATGATTGCGAGGGTCTGGGGGCGGCAGCCCCCAGAAGCTAGCGCTTTTTTAAAATCTTGAAATAAAATTTGCATTGAAAACTTAATTTCAAGCCACACTTGGCCAAGAAAGTAGAATGATCGCGGGGGACTGGGGGCAGCAGCCCCCAGAAAAAAATTGGGGAAATTTTTCGATTTTTTTCGGTATGCGGCTCCAAAAAATTTTCTTTTGCTCCGGGCAAAAGGGGGGATATATCCCCTATATATATCCCCACCGTCCGCCCTTGCCTCTGTACTAAATTTACCGACAGCAACTATTGTGAGCTAGAAAACCAAAATTAAATGTATCGGAAATTTTGCCCAGCTAAGCATTTAAAACCAAAGGTAAGACCGTTATATCAGCAAGCAAATCAAATAAGTAGGTGCTGCATAGTATATATATATAGTCACTCAGTGGCGTAGCCAGGAAAAAATTTCGGGGGGGGGGGAATGACTTTTCGATTTTTTGAAATGTGCTAAAATGCACTTAATTGCAATTTTAACGCAAAAAACGACACATATGAGCATATTTTGTTCAGAAACAACGCTAATTTTTTGACCAGAGCGGCATCAAAAGTAAAATTGGATCTCAAAACACCGAAAATTACTGGACCGACAAGGGTTCAGAAGCTAGTAAATTTGAAAACTTTAAGAAGATTTGTGACCATTCGACCCGCAAATTCGAGCCGCAAATTCACCAAAAATGTCTGTTTTGCTGCAATAACACAGCTAAAAAGATACATTAACCAGTGTATTAGGCAAATAAATAGTGTACAATGCACCCATATACACATGCACACGCTTTATTGAAACACAAAAGCAGAAAACATTGAGCCATAAGGTTGCAGGGGTCTGGGGGCGGCAGCCCCCAGAAGAAAAATTGGGAAAATTTTTGATTCTCAGGCCAAATTTGGTCAATTGGAGACGTATCGGAAATTTTTTCCGGCCGGACCATAAAAACCAAAGGGGGGACCCTTGTGTAAAATTTCAGTCGGAAAAAATTTGGGGGGGGGGGGGAATTCCCCCCATTCCCCCCCCCCCCTGGCTACGCCCCTGTAGTCACTCACACATACATAGGTTTTCATAATAAAACAAAATAACAAGAAACAGAATAAGCTACTCTGCTACTTTGTTGCAGGGGTCTGGGGGCGGCAGCCCCCAGAAAAAAATTGGAGAAGTTTTTGATTTTTACGCCAACTTTGGTTAATTGGAGACGTATCAGAAATTTTTTCCGGCGAAACCACAAAAACCAAAGGGGGCCTTTATTGAAACTTTCTTATGAGTCGGCCAAAAGGTGGGGGTTCAGACCCCCTGAACCTTCCCGCTGGGTACGCTCTTGACAGCATGTATACAACTGTTAAAACAAAAGACCGGTAAGACCGTCACATCAGCTAACAAGTAGGTGCTGCATAATGCACTCACACATACAAGTAGGGTTGCGAAGTGTAAAAAAGTAAAAAAGTAAAAAACGTTTTTTACACTTTTTTACAGTAGCAAAATTTCGGACTTTTTTACAACTTTTTTACACTTTTTTACACCTACTTTTTTACACTTTTTAACACTTTTTTACACCTACTTTTTTACACTTTTTAACACTTTTTTACACCTACTTTTCGCACTTTTTTACAAATATTTTACTAATTTTGCCAATTTTCTGAAAAAAATTTGAAAAAATGGCCGGAAAAAAATTTCAAGTCTCGCATTTATCAAAATTTACTCAAGTTTGAAGTAACCAAAATTTTTCTTATAAAAACCCTTATACAAAAATGTTTCCTGAAACTTATCATGTTGGCTATAACACTTCAGGAACTTTTAGCGTATGATTTGCTTTATGTATATAATTTTAACGACCCAAGGTACGACCCACTCCCATTCGTGAAAGTTGAATTATTGGTACAATGGTACAAATGTAAAAAATTTCCAGCGTATTATATACAGTCTAGTGTGTGGGTAAATATATCTGTGCAACCGGTATCCACGCGGTGTTTGAATTGCATTATTCAAAATTTCGACATCATTTTTGATGTGGTCGTGCGGCGTACTTTCCGACGGCCGTGTGGCGTGTAACGAAACCGACAGAAAACCAACATTTTTGAAAACAAACCAACAATGGAACTTGTTTGGAATGAAACCAACATATGGGTCAGATTTTGTGACTACTGCTGACCGCAGAAATACGGTTGTTCCGCAATAGGGAACAGTTCAAAAACTTTGGGTCCTTCACGCGTCTGTATATAGATACTTCTTTGTAGACACGCTTCTGTTCTTTGTAGACACGCTTCTGTTCTTTGTAGACACGTTTCTGTCTAGCGTTAAAAGATAGCTACTGGCTCAATTTAAGGGCAAAATAAAGAGGTGCGTTTCCCCAGATGGGACTCCTCCTTCTTTCTGATTTTATATAACAGAAACAACTTATCTACAATACATAAGCAAGCGACAGATGATTGAAACATGTTACCGATCGGCGGTCACAAATTTTATAAAGCTGGTCTCAAACAGTTTACAAAACGTTTAAACACCATTCTAGGCGATAAAATACTTTTTTACACTTTTTTACGGTTTTTTACACTTTTAACACTTTTTTACACTTTTTTACAGTGTAAAAAAGTAGGTGTAAAAAAGTCCGGACTTTTTTACATGTAAATTAGCAACCCTACGTACAAGGTTTTAATAATAAAAGATCATCATCAATAACAAGGAACAGAATAAACTAGGGAGCTGCAGGGGTCTGGGGGCGGCAGCCCCCAGAAAAATGTTAGAAGTTTTTTATTTTTAGGCCAAATTTGTTCAATTGGAGACGTATATATCGGAAATTTTTGAAATTTTGTTATGAGTTGGCCAAAAGGGAGGGTTCGGCCCTTGGCTCCCAGGGGGGGGGGGGGGCAAAAACACCGAGGGGGGGGGGGCAAAAAAGCTGAGGGGGGGGCCCGGGGCCCCCCCGCCCCCTCCCCCCTGGCTACGCCACTGCCCCCAACTGCATTTAACCCGCCGAAAGTTGCTAATGTGTCGCTTTTGGCGTTAAAATAGCAATTAAATGCATTTTTAACGCGTTTTAAAAAAATCATTCCCCTCCCCTCCTGAAATTTTTTGTGGCTACGCCACTGCAGATTGGTTTAAAATGCTTCAAAAATTAAGACAAGACAAGACAAGACAAGAATTTACTGCTTGAAATTTCATATGAGGAGTAGAATTACAATCGTGTAAAGCAGTTTATTATTTAACTTGACTAACAGCAAAAACAAAACAAAAAATAATTAGCAATACTGCTACCAAAAGAAACAGCAAAAACAACTAAACTCAAAAACCCTTCATTAACTGCTGCAATTTAATTTTCTCCTTTCTCAACCTTTTTTTAAATTCGTTTAAAGACTTGGAGTTTACTGTTTCGTCATATAACAAGTTCCACGCACAAATAACTCGATATTTAAAAGAATGCTTTAGTTCTAATCGAGAAAACTTGGATAATTTAACTTCCAAACATGTCCCCTGGTTCTGTCGACCTCGTTCAATGTGAAAAAACGTGAAAATACAACATTTACATGCCCATGTAACATAGTATAGACCATAACCAAATCAGCAAACAATCTTCGTAACTCTAAACTTTCCATATCTAAGACTTGTAATCTTTCACCGTATGAGAGATTTTGTCCTCCTAGCAGATAAGAAGTGAAACTTTTTTGAAGGTTTTCTAACATACGAATTTGACCCAGAAAAGTGGGACTCCAACCAGGAGAAGCATATTCTAGCACAGGATACACATAAGCTTGAAACAATTTACATAACAACAGACGATCACGAGAAACAATAGTACGTTTTATCATTCCTATAGATTTCGAGGCTTTAGAAGTAATGACACTACAATGCCGTGTGAATTTTAAGCTATTATGCTTTACAATCCCGAGATCTTTATACTCTTGAAATTGAAATGCATGAGGTCCAATAAAGTAAGTATTTTTTGGATTATTATGACCCACATGCAGAACCCCACATTTTGGCAGTGCTAGAGCTAGCTGCCATGCATTGGCCCAATCATAAAAATCTGTTAAAGCAATCTGTAACTCATTTGGCTGTGAGCCCTTATCCACCAATTGATACCACTTTGCATCATCAGCATACATAGATAAAATTGTATTACGATACACAGGAATATCATTCACAAATATTAGAAAAAGGCTGGGGCCTACAACAGAACCTTGTGGTACTCCACTTTTAACAGAAACAAATTCTGATTTTTCTTTATTAATTCTAACACTCTGTCTTCGACCAGTTACAAAGTCCATTAGTACTTCTAAAACATGTTCATTTAAACCCAACGCTCTTAATTTAACTTCTAATTTTGAATGCACCACTGAATTAAAAGCTTTCTTGAAATTTGTATAAATAATATCTACATACCCAGTAGGGATGGAAGTCTCGGTCTCGGTCTCGGTCTCGGTCTCGGTCAAAACCCGAGACTAGCCCAGTCTCGGTCTCGGTCTCGGTCTCGGTCTCGGTAGTCGAAAAGTCTCGGTTTGTACCCGGTCTCGGTTTTTCAAATCTGTGAAAAATTTCCCTGTGGCCCCCCCTTTGGTTTATATTTTTGGCAGGAAATTTTTTTCGGAAGTTTTTATTTCATCAAAATTTCACATCAAACAGTGAGATTCTGTCGATTTTTTGCCAAAAACTTTACCGTGGTTGTTTAGTTTATCAGTAAACGCAGTACACACACAAAAATGTATGTTTGTGATTAGGTTTCTTGTTTCATATTATCTTTCAAGTCTGTCTGTGTGATTATTATTATATATATTTTATTCTTTAATCTTTAGTGTTTGGCTGGTCAACTTTGTTATGCCAATCGGTGACTTCATATACCTAACTGTAATTTCCAATTAGTATATATGAGTTTAGCAAAAAATCAAAAATAAAATCTGTGAAAGTTCAACTAGACGCACTATTCAAAATTATGCGGTGAGGGTGACACATGTAGTTCGGTGGATGAAAAGGGAAGACTCTACTCCCAACTAAAAATTAGTCCCAGGGGATTGAGGGCGCACAATTTAAAGGGTTGTCACGCCGGAGGCAAAGAATGAAAGAGCGTCACGACGCGCAGGTCTAATTGAGCTAAAAACCCTTTTTATCTTGGGTGTATATTTTAGCAGAACATTGGTAATTCCAATACAAGCTGAGCGATTTTTAACTAAATTCAGCCAAACACTGCAAACAGTGTCTGAAATTGCTATTTTCTGGCGTGAACAAGGACAAATTGCGTCTGCTTTGGGACAGAGGTCAAAATTTCACAGTATTTAAGGTGGTAGTTCCATAATCGCAGTGACCCGTTTTTCAGACAGATCTACATATACAGAAACAATGATTTTCTGAAACTACACTCAAAAACACCCAGAGCATTTTTTATTTGGTGTAAAATATCATGGTTAAGACTAGCTACCGTGTAACTGTAAGCCAATGGAGTAGCTAGTCTTAACGTGGGATTTTATCAGTGGTTATAACGTGAAAGTAGACAGGTTTGAGTCTTGTTTCAAAAAATTGTAGCCAGTTTATTCGTTCTTTACTGGTTGTTCTGAAAAAGAGCTTTGAAATTAGCCTCATGTTAAGAAACTGCGATTCTGGAACTACCACCTTAAGTAGACACGGCCCCACATCCACACAAAAGGAGGAAAGAACCAGGAACGTAACCAACATTGCCGTGATGAAGCTGTTAGTTATATATATACATAAGGTGTCTGACCATGGTCTTGTAAGTTTACCTAAAAACTTGTAAAAAGTCATCAAACAAATAGGTGAAAAAATGGCAAAAATGACCCAAAGTCTCGGTTTTGGCGGTCTCGGAATTTGGTCTCGGTCTGGTCGCTGGTTTCGTGTCCCTGTTCTGGTTCCGGTTCGGGTCTAAAAAAAAGCCGGCCTTCCCCCCCCCCCCCCCCCCCCCCCCCCCCCCCGTGCCTCAGCCCCCCCCATAGAATTCGCAAGCTGCCCACGTATGGTGGCACCTACACTCATCGCGGGGAGGTAGTCCCCCCTTTTTAAAACTGGTTCGTACAGTACATAGCGTAAATAGGAATATAAATGTATAGGTATACGTATCTGCCGGGGTCGGCGAAAGTTGCAGTCCCGCCAGAGGGTTACAATTGCTGACTTTGTCAGAGAAGCTGGTTAACAAAGAATTCCTAATCCCAATTGCTACCGCAAGCAGATGAGATTACCGGACTAATCAACCACCCATATACCTGGCGTGGGGGGGGTGGGGGGGCCACCCCCCCCAATTTGAAACGCAGGGACAAGCCCCCCCCTCAGATTTGACCCATCGGGACAAGCCCCTCCGTGGTGCTAAAGAAAAGGTGCCTGAAAACTCAAAAATTTACCCAGATCCCTGTAAACTGCTTACAAAATGAAAAAAAGTGAAAAAATGATAAATTCGGGACACCCCTCCCCCCCGAGATCCAGACCACCGTTCACATGTATGCAGCTAACAATGTGTACCATTAGGTACATATATAATAATACGTATAATAATGTAATGTATATAATACGTATAATAATAATGTATAATAAATTATACTAATGTAATATATCATACGTATATAATATATATAAATACCATACATGTATGAGGGGCAGCAACCCCAAAATCATCCCCCAAGATTAAGAATAGTTGCTGACACAATTTAAAAACAATCGTGACAAACTCTCAGACGTCGAAACTGTCACACATACGTTTAGGTTTCCGCTAGGCAAATGCTGCATAATTTGTCAAGTGATGTGAAGTTTCTATTTCGTTACAAAAAGCACAAAAAATAACATTTTAAACAAACTGTGGTTTAACGTGTATAACTTGCCCATAGCTTTGAACACAATGCGTATTTCCTACTGGACACATATTGACATTATTTAGTACATGCATCCTTCGCCAAAACGGATTTTGCGGATCACATATTTAGTTAATAATACGACTTTAAATTAAGCGAATGCCATAATATTATCAATGAAAATGTTGGGTAGCAGATTCAAGTCATCACGGAATATGTAGATTATGGGTCATTCTGGCGTCGTGTTTACTAACCGAATGAAAACAGTGTGATGAAAAAAGGAAAAAAGTGTGATCCGAAAATTCAATTTCCGGGCACATTCCTTTACCGAATTAAAGGAGTTATATATTTTAATCGGACTAAACGAATTAAAGCATGCTTTAAAAATTCTGAAAAAAAGATCAACACGCACGTTTTTTAGCATACTAAATTGACATTATTGTAATCAGCTAGTAGTTAATCAACATATTGCCACTGACTTCTTTGAAGCCCCAGTCTGCAGTTTTTCACAAACTTGGGCCAAAACCAAGTCCACTCCATTTATTCCGTTAAAGGCATGGCCCCTAATGCTTCCAGCTTACCTTTGCTGCGTAAGTGGCCCAATGAAAGTAAAAAAGGGCCATCATGATTGCTGATGAATATGTATACTTCATATACCACGAAAAATGGCCGAGTCGGCATTAATATATATACGGACGAATAGAGTCAGCGGCTCGCAGTATTTAGGTCTGAGACTGAGACTGAATAAAAACAACGCTGGCGCAACAATATTTGATTAATAATTGTTGATTAAATATTCCTGGATCAGTATAATATAATGTCCAAGACAGTCGCTGCCAGACATAGAACAGCAAATGAAATATCTCCCAGGCCATCGTTGATATGCATCATGCTCACCAGGGCTAAAAAAGGGCATCACAAAACTGTGATTTTTAAAATATTTCAAATATTCATACAATTACATATACCAGCGAGCTCACAAGATTAGCTAATTTCTATGGCACTCAAGCTAGTTCAAGTTATTGTTGTAAGCAAGCTAAAATAACTATTTATATATAATTTCATAATATCCAGTGGCAAATATATCCAATTTTTGATTACTAAATATGAGACTAAATATGCCACATCGAATTACTAACTAATTGCTGGTTATATAACCTAGTAGATTATTATAACGGAATATTGAAGGAACACTATATTAGTAATGAGATAACATAAAAAGGACAAATAGAAATACGCATTGTGTTATAGCTACGTATAGCAGAGATGCATGTAGTGTGCAAAGTTTGAAGTCCAAAATAAAACTGTCCAATCAAAACTGTTTCAGAGTTCAGCAACCATTGAAGTTGTTCTAGACTATACAGTTCATACCTATTACGTAAAAATTAACGAAGTATACGTACGGCAGCACAAAAACGAACCGTGGCTGTTGATAGCAAATAGCATATAGAAATAGTTCTAACAATTTAATCGACCCGCTAAAAACTGCAGCTTCATCACTTTTAATAGAATAACTCCGGGGTAATGGCAGCGGATACAATATAATGACTGTTGCAAGCTTAACAAGTCTTTTACACGTCTTACATTCACAGATGTACATAGTGGGGTCTGGGGGGGGCAAGGCCCCCCCCCCATAATTGACAATCCGGGACAAGCCCCCCCTCAGATTTGACCCATCGGGACAAGCCCCCCTCCTTGATGCTTAAAGGTGCCCGAACACTCCAAAATGGCCCCAGATCGCCGTAAAATGCTTTAAAAATTGGTGAAAAGCTAACAAATTTCTAATAATAGTCAAATTTTGCCGAAAATACCCCATTTTTTGGCAAAAATTAAAAAATTTTGTGTTTTTGTCCCTCAAGCCCCAGAAAAGTCGGGACAAGCCCCCCTAAAATTTCGAAAATTCTGGGACAACCCCCCCCCCCAGACCGAGACCCCGTGTCCCTGGAATAAGTGGTTAAAGTTCAACGGAACGTTAAATATTTTAAACTCAAGAGTTAATCAAAAATTTTTGGAGAGTGCAAGCACCGACCAAGCGGAGTAAAATCCCACAAACGGACACCTTCAAATAGATACAACATGTCTACAGAGCCATAATTTGTTGGTCAGAGTTGAAAGCTTTACAGTATCTTGATGGCAAGTTAGTACATACGTACGAGTACGACGCCATACTATCTAACAAGCACAAGCTAACAACGGTTAACATAGCACAACGACAAACATTAAATTATCGTCAACGTACGCATTGTGAGAACGATGTGACAAACAGCTACAAAAGAATACCTATTCCACACATTATCTGCAAATAAGTTACGTAAATGACGATGGATGCTAAGAAATACCAAAAATTGTGTTCAAAACGAATTTAAAAATCTTGAAAATAAATCCTAAATAAAAGTGAACAGATTCCTAGCGCTTCGTTGGAGAGTATCTACCCCCCCCCCCCTTCGTCTCGTCCCCAATCTATCATCGGAAAGGGACATAGATGACGTTGAAACTTGCTCGGACATTCAAAAGCACTGGCTTCGATAAGCCATTGGTACGGAAATATCTGAAATTCTAGCATAAATTTACATTATCAAGTGATATGTTGGTGCGAGTTTAATCATAATTACTGGATGCAGTGCAGTGTGGGTACTGTGATCGTGATAGTTAGTATTAACATTTTAAGCGTACATACAGTCTACAGTCAACCATAGATGCACATAGGGGGGGTAGGGGGGTGTCGGCATCCCATCCGGCACCCCCCCCCCCCTCAACCCCCCACCCCCGCCATTCTGATGGCCAAGAAGTGCCCCGAAAAATGCGTAAAAAGATGAAAAATTTCAAAAAATTTACGAAAAAATAACCCAAAAATGAGTTGAAAATCAAAAAATTTCTGAAAAATTTTCGGCTGTCGCCGAAAAATGACCAAACCTAGGGACCACCCCCCCGTCCCGCCAAGGGTCGGGCACCCCCCCCCTCGCCGATTCACCCCGTGCATCTCTGCAGTCAACAGTATAGATATCATTACTAAAGC
>JASANF010016702.1:0-10306 GCA_030248245.1 Trissonchulus sp. WLG1_4 | reverse complement strand
AAACCTAGAAATAACCCAGAAAATACCCAGAAAAAACCCAGAAAATACCCAGAAAAAACCTAGAAAGAACCCAGAAAAAACCCAGAAAAAACCCAGAAAAAACCTAGAAAAAATCCAGAAAATACCCAGAAAAAACCCAGAAAATACCCAGAAAAAACCCAGAAAAAACCCAGAAAATACCTAGAAAAACCCAGAAAAAATCCAGAAAATACCCAGAAAAAACCCAGAAAAAACCCAGAAAATACCCAGAAACTGATCTCGATAATCAGAAAAAACCCAGAAAAAATCCAGAAAATACCCGGAAAAAACCGAGAAAAAACCCGGAAAAATTCCAGAAAAACCCAAGAAAAAACCCAGAAAATTATTTTTCTGGGTTTTTTCTAAATTAGAAAAAACCCGGAAAAAACCCAGAAAAAACCCGGAAACCATTTTGGTTTCTGGGTTTTTTCTGGGATTTTTCTGGGTTTTTTCTGGGAAAAGTTTTCCTGTGTCTGGCGCTCCTGAAATGTGGGTTTTGGCCATTATTTTAAAAACGAGCAAAAATAAACATGCCTCGTAAGAACAAAAGCTGTTCAGAAGTGAATTTCCTTTAATTTGATGCCCATATCACATAAAAGTTTTTTGAAATTTTTGAGCTTGAAGTACAAGCCAATGCATTTACACGTATGTAATGATTTTGAACGGTGGAAAAAAACTGGCAGCTGTGTTTAAACATACTTAAAAATTTCCTGTGTTTCATTGAGTGTGGTATAAATGTTTTGTGAAATAACGAGTCTATTTCGCATAAACCGAAATATAGTGCGTGTGAATACAATACGGCTTGCGATTTTAAAAAAATGGCTAAACGAGTAAAGTTAAAATTTTGCACATATATGCAACTCGTTGTTTTCGAGCGGTCGCGAAACTTGATTTTGAGTAAATCGATAGTATATAAAAATTTAGTTGAATTTACGTTTTTTCGAAAATCGTGATTTTAGTGTTTTTCAATATATCAAGAATATTCAGCAAAAATGACATTTTGCGACCGCTCGATCACGTTATGGCAAGAAAAATGAACTATTGGTTGTGCAACAGCTATTCACTTGTGAAGAGAAATCATAAGCCGAATTCCACTCACGTTTGGTCTACAGTGAATGCTGATTTGTATCAATCAACTTCAGATTTTGTGTTTGAGCGTACGTTTACACCAACTTGCCATTGTGCATCTAAAATTGGCCCTACACGGCCGTTTTTCGAAAAGTCATATTATTTCAGGAGCGCCACCTTTAATTTTTTGTTGCGTCATTTTGAAAAAAGTACACATACCAGTTATAATGCTATCTAAGCGCGTGTTTTAGGTGAAAATTACATACTTTTTTAGCACTGGCCGTCCATAATTATGATTTTGTGGTTTTAAAAATTTTTTCTGAAAAAATTTTCAGTTCCACCTTTAAGCAGTGGCGTATACACCTAGAAAAAAATTTCGGTGGGTGACACTTATCTTTTGTAATGGGTTGAACGCACTTTTTTATATTAACATAAAAAATGAATTAAAAATGGAAGGTTGCGAAGCCACAAGTTGCAGGGGTCTGGGGGGCTCCCCTGTGAAAAAAATGGGAATTTTTTTATTTTTAGGCCAAATTTGATCTATTGGAGACGTATCGGAAAATTTTTTTGACCAGGCAATAAATGCAAAAAAGAGGACTTTTGTGTAAAAATTCACTGGGAAAAATTCTTGGGGATTCCGCCCATCTACCCTTCCCTGGGTTCGCCCTTGCGTTGAGTGTGCGAAAGCTTAGAAAGAGTTTAACTTATAAAATCTGGGTGCTGGAAGTCTGGGACCTTAATGTAGCGCTCAGCACCAAAACTCATATTCGGCGGTACGCTCGTGCAATAAATAGCAATACCACTTTAATTGTTCATCAAAGACACATCAAAAAAACCTATTTAGAATACAGTTCAGCACTTTAATGTAAATGTGTCAAATTTTAAGACCAATTTCCTATTCACACTAATTTTGTTTTTGACTTAGCTCAGCGAAACTTCAACCGATTTTGACGATCTTGGTGTCAAAAGAAAGATCTTTAAAAAATCTAGACGTGATTGATTTTCGATTTTTGATTATTAGTTTAGATTTTGCAAAAAATCGATTTTTGACAAATCAGTTGTGTTTGAGCGACTACAAAAAGTGCTGCTTTTAAACCAAAACCAGTTGTAGCTGTATATAGATCAAGCTGGAAACGTTAGACACATGATAAAGTTTTACAAATTTGATTGTTTTGACGCAATTTTGGAAAATTTTATTAAAAATTTCGCGACGAAATGCTATTTTCGGCACTTTTTGGCCAAATCATATCATCTATGAGATCTTTGGGTTATCTGCAGTTGGGAGAGGGGGAAATAGTGGACCTTTTTTTGGGTAGAGCATCTTGGGGGAAGCATTTTTGCTTCAAGAACCCGTTTAATTTTCTGGATTTTCTGAGATGACCCCCCGAACTCTGAGGGACGTTTTCGCAAACTTTTTTTAGAAACCCGTGTTTTCTTTGTTCTAAACGTGGTTAAATGGAGTCGGAATAATGTTTACAATTTTTTAGAATCAAAACAAAGGCACGTTGACATCGTTCCTTCCAAAAAACTGGCCACCCCAAATTCACCAGAAACGTCTAATTTTTGACCAAATTCAAGCTTGGCCTCAATTTAGGCTTGGGTTTAGACTTAGGGCTTAGGCTTAGTATGGGGCTTAGGCTTAGTCTCAGGCTTAGGTGCTAAAAAATCGATTGGATCAAAAAATTTTCTGGTAATCCTGCCAGCTTAGCTTAGAGAATCCTGCCAGCTTAGCCTAGAGAATCCTGCCAGCAAAGCCTAGACGATGCCTTAAAACTTTATAACGCGCTCAAAATATCCAAAAACAAAAATTTTAGCCATTTTTGGCTTAAAAATTTGGCCTACGTTCACTTCCCAAAACACTGAAAATGCAGTGTTCAAGGGGTCATAGCTCAAAAAATTCAATTTTGTGGATAGTGGTTCTATTACAAAAAATACTTCGCTTGAGGTGCTCTACTCCAAAAAATAGGTCCACTTCCACTATCCCCCCAGCGCACTTGATCCAGATCTTTCAGCCTCAGCCAAAAAAAGTGCGTCACGGGACGCACATGGCCCAAAAAGCGCAAATTTTTAGTAAAGAAGTGCAACGTTTCGCAATTTTTGACGCATAAAAACACTGGCTCAGTCCTTCATTTCCCTTTTCGGCTATTTTTTGGCATATCTGACTACTTTTTAACTATTTTGAATTTTTGGCTGTTTTTGCCATTTTTTGTCTACAAATAGGTCTAGTTGACGTGATAGTTTTGTATGAACATTTTTTTAGTGAGTCTTTTACATCTGCAAAGATCTGGTCTTGTACAGCGTGAATTCACAATTTTTCTGCCGCATTGATGTCTGCAGCCGTTAGTTTTGGTAAAATACATGGAAAACCACGTGCCTTAGACAGAAACTTGATACAGTAAGCCGTTACTCTTAGCAGTTTTTGTAGCGAAGAAAACTTTGATATATCGATGCCAAACGGCGTATGCGTCGGTGATTTGGCAACCTGCACCTGCTGGACTGCAGCTACGGTTTGGGTAATTTTGGCAGTTGGCAGGCTCTTTTGAGTTCGTTTCTTGAAAATTGTCTATCTTTTAACTATCCCACCTTGACCAGTTAGAATTGTCGAGTTGCAACTACTTCGGACCATGTACCCAGTTAGAAGCTACTAGCTTTTCACAAGTAGAACCTCTTGACGCAATATTGGCTGGATTGTCTGTGGATGTCACATACATGTAGCCGAACGTTATCGAGCTGAATTCCTTTATTTCTCGTACTCGTCGTTGAACAAATTGATCCAGTTGTTTTGTGGAACTAATCCAGTACAGCACTTTTTGTGAGTCCGTATACAAAGCTAAACCAGAAACTGGTGAACGGACCTGTTTTCGAACGAACTTCAAAATTCTAACTTCGATGAGCACCGCTAACAATTCCAGTCGGGGTAGCGTGATCGATAATTTTACTGGAGCCACTCTGGCTTTAGAAAAACAATCTGTGGACTTCTCTCAGGCTGAACCGACAGCTGCATATGCATCTTGAGAGGCGTCACAAAACGCTACTAATTGCAAGGCTTTCGTGCGTTCTATAATTTGTCGGGTAAACACAATGTTAGAGCCCTTACAAATTTCGCCAATAATTTTCTGCCACTCCAGTTGTTCTTCTGTCGAGAACATGTCATCCCAGCCATAGCCGGCCTTCCACAATTTCTGTATCCAGATTTTGCCTTGTATGGTCAACGGACTGATAAGGCCTATAGGGTCAAAAGCCTTGGCTACTGCGTGCAAAACTGATCTCTTCGTTAAACTGTGATCGGGTTCAATGTTGAAATTGACGTTAATTTGATCTATTTTGGTTCTCCAAATAACCCCAAGCACTTTCGTCTGTGAATTTTTCACTCTACCTGCTTCGGGTAATTGTGCGTTGAATTCAGCATTGTTTGAAAGCCATTCTCTAAAATTCATATATGCTTTCTGGAACAGTTCATTTGCTTCGGCATACGAGCGTACTGACTCATCTACGCTCATCGCTTCCAAAAAAATATTATCCATGTACACGTTGCCTTTAATGCGATTTGACGTGTTGCTAGGGTGAAGGGCCAAGTGGTAGTTGATTGTTGCACCTAGCAAGTAAGGGGAGGCTACAACTCCAAAAGGGATTCGTGTGAATCTGTAGACTTGCACATTTTTGTTCATTGTATATTTGTCTGTATTCTTTAGCCACAGGACCCTTGTGCTGTCCCGATCAATTTCCTGTAATCCCACTTGAAGAAACGCCCTTTCTATGTCTGACACGATCGCAATTGGACTAGATCTAAAGCGGATAAGTAAACCTGCGACGTTTTCCAAAAAATTCACGCCTGTGTGCATTTGATCGTTTAGACTTTTGCCAGACGGCTTTGTTTTTGCTCTAGCGTCATAAACTATGCGTACTTTTGTGGTGGCCCGGTCTTTTCGAATGTGAGGAAAATGTGATATATAGTGAACAACGGGACCTTCTTTGGTTGACTTCTTGACTGGTTCAATTATTCCTTTTTTGTTCCTTCTAGAGAAGGAACTATTGTTTTGAAATTAATTGCTCACAGCGTTTAACGCTGCTGAGCAGTCTGACATAGCCAGTATGTCTTGCGTGTATTTTCAGCTTGGGAGCTGCCTGCTGATTTTTGTCTGCATATATGCATGAAAATCAATAATCTATATACAGTATTGTAGTAATGTACTTTTTCAAAATCGGCACCGTGATGTTTCACCAGCAGTATATAAGAGCGATTGGAAAACACTGTTTATCGCTTCTTGAAGCTGAGTTGCTCAGCTCAGAACTTTTAACTTTTAAGTCAAACGGCTTGATGCAGCGGGATGCTTAACATCCTGAAGCACTGTTTTTGTACGTACTACATACGTAGTTAGATTAGATAGGAATGAGCTAGTTATAAAGTAAAGTAAGATACGCTCTACGCAGTGTAGCTTACAGTAGGTATGAAATAAAATCAATTCATTCAATCTTGAAAGGTAAACACCAGGGAAGGAACCTTGCCCCTTTTGGTGCCTACTTGTTTAGTTGATCCATAATAATCGCATTGTAGGTGTCAAAACTTTTTAACTCATTGCAGTTGACACACAGGACATCTAAGGTTCGCTACTTCGCTGTAAACGATATTGCGCGTGCTTGAGGTTTGTAGGGAGCTCGAATTTGTCTTTTTTCCAAGGCCAGCGCACGTAGTAACGACCGGCGCTATACACAGTGGTTTCTTTGAAATGATACAACAAAGCCAATGGGTGGGATTCACAAAGCACGTTTAAACGCAGTCTAAGTTAGACTGCGTCTAAACGCAGTCTAAAACGTCGGTCTAAGTTAAACATGATTCACAAAGATTGATATGAATAGTATGTGTCAGCTGATTTTTTTGTTCTTTTTCATTTGAAACCTTGTTTAACTTAAACGAACGTTTAGACCGAGTCTAAACGTGATTCACAAAGCCTGTTTAGTTAAACGGGCTCGTTTAACAGAAATCTTTGATTTCATTCTTTTTTAAATTCTATTGCAGAACATTTTGCTTTAATACGTACCGACAATGCTGTTTATTTAGGTAATAAATTTACATTTTAATAAAAGTTAATTTAAAATTTAAGTTAATTACGTAGTTAAATAGCATATTTGCTATTATTAAATAAGCTAATTATTAGATAAATGATAAAACAAACGTTTGTAGTCAGTGCGGATTACGGGTCTAGAACATAGGTACAAAGTTCAACCATTTTCATTAAATTTAAAGTTAAAAAAGTTATTAAAGTTAAAGTAAGGCATCATTTTAAGTTAAACTTACAGTTAAAATAAAGCTCAGGCGTTAATTTAAGTTGAACTAAGTTCAAAATCAATTATTTGCATCAAACTTTTTGAATAATTTTAGGTAACTTACTGCAGTATAGTTACAGTAAGACCAGTAACTAAAAGTTGCAAAAATATTTAAGTAAAACGCTAAAAAATGACTTAGACTAACCTTAGACTAGCCAAAAGGCTAGTCTAAATCTAACACTAGCGAGCGTTTAAGTTAAACGAACGTTTAACTTAGACTGAGCTCGTGAATCAGTAAAAATTCAAAAATTGCCCCAAATCGCTGTAAAATACTTCAAGAATGAGTATTTCGCATTTACAGGCAAAATTTTTGTGTTGTTGTTAGTTCAAGTCCCCAAAATGGCGGAACAAATACAACCCCCCTAAAATTTCGAAAAATCCGGGACAAGACAAGCCCTACGCTCCAGCCCTACGTACCTACATTTACATATTGTTTATTGCGATGCTAGCAGTCTATGTATGTACTTGGGTGTCTTTTCTGTTATTCCCCCACCAGGGGCCTGTTGCTCAACTTTACAAATCTCACAATTGTAACAATTGTACGTGCAAAATCAGGTGATTCGTAAAATTATTTTAAATTTTATTTCAATATTTTAGTATTTAGTTTGAAACGTGTTTCTATTAGTTTAGCAATTTTGAGACTGAAGGTAGACTTTGAGCTACTCAGCAGTAAATGTGAGCAGCGCAAAGAACCTGCAAATGTTTTAGCCGAAAATAATGGCCACGTTTTATATTTCCTGTGGAATATTGACACTCGAAACTCACAAAGTAACCACTTCTCACTCAGCAGAAGAGCTTGTTGAGTTATTCTATTCACGAACTCTTCTCTTTTGGTGCAAGCCAGTGTTAAACACTGATCCTTAAACCTGAATATATACGCTGCAACCGAGAACTAACCAACTATTTATGTGCACCACCAAGTTTATTCAAACACATTACGGGCAATCAAACAACACATTCCACAAAAACACGAAATTCATTCAGATTTGGTAAACAATAATTAAAAAAGAAACAACAAAGTAGTTAAATGCACAACGTAAGAAGTGAGTTAACACTACTTGGCAAGAAATTCGTTTCAAAAAACTGTATAGACTTTTAAAATCGAAAGTCCACTTTTCCAATCGAATAAAAAAATAATCACTTTTACCAAGACTGCATTATTAACAGGGGACATTAATGCTTAGATATCTGTTCGTAAATGAACCCTATAGTTCCTATAATTTGATGTGACGGTGAATCCAAGGTAACAAATACAGCTCATACAAACAACAACACAAAGTGCCACTAAATAAATGCAACAATAACATTAGTTCCTACTTAAGGATGTTGTTTAATTCTGCCCACAGTACAAAACAAATCTTAATATTAACGATCCATAATGACATTTCGGAGAGGAGGGGGGGTGAGCGGAAATCGTTGGCCTCATTTTACCAAGAGCACATAATAGGATTATTATTATTATTATTATTACAAGACTAGTGCGTCTAGTTTAGACTAGTTCGACAACTTAAATTCCTGCGCATGTGAATACGTGAAAATATGTTGATTTTTTAAAAAAGTTGGTTTAAATTGAAATGTATTAAAAAGATTTGATCCAACATGGGCTGATTTTAGTTAGTCACGAAGGGTTAAGTTTAAAAGACATCTAGCGGACGATAGGAATGACGTACAAACATGACACTGACATCAATCGTCTTGATTTAAGGAGCGCTTTAAAATGAGGGGTCACATGACCCTGTCACGTGAGCGTACCCTGAGATATTTATTTCGGGATAGTCTGAGGTGCCAGGTGGTCATGTGACCCCTCTTTCGAAAGCCCTGCACGCCAGCAATCCAATGATGCTATTCTTGTGTCCGTCCGAGTTCCTAAAGGGCAGTTATGGCGCCTTTAAGGATATAAGAAAAAGAACACTTTTCGTAATGTAGTAATTACGATTTAATTATGATAAAAGTGTTCTATGGGGTGAATTCCTTTAAAGTCCCATAACTTTTGTCATGCGGGTCGTAGCGACTTGAGAGGTTCCTTATTCGATTGATGAGATAAAGCGCTTTCGATTGATGGGTCACATGACCCCCTTACTAAAAGTTGACGGTAGTCTTGACCTTGGCGCCCGGACAAAAACCGCTGTAATCAGCCCCAGACACTTTTTATCAAAAAATTATACCTTGTGCCACGCTTCCCACAGATTGTACTACACTTTTGAGAAGTATTGAGAAGTATGATGAAGAATCTGTCATTATCATTATTTTTAGTATAGTTCATAGTTCATACTATTATGTAAATATTATGTAATTACTCTTGATTTTACCAATAGCGATGGATCTTCAATAAAAAAAATAATCGCAGAAAAAAATAGCAAAAAGCCAAAGGTTGGGGGGCAAAATAAACGCTATTGATGTTGATCTTGAAAGATGTGTATAACCAAAAATAGTTGCTATTCTAAAGTTTTTTTGTAAAATGTGTCAAAAATAAAAATCAATCGGTCGACACCGATCATCAGAATCGATAAAAAACTCTGATCTTTGACTTTTTAATTTGGCAACAAATCTGTTTACAAGGTACTACGAAGTCTAACTGAATGTTAACCGCAACTTCAAATAACATTGGATTGCACAAAAATCATTTAATTCTACATCGATTCAAAAATAAGAACAAAATTACAAAAGCTTTATCTGAACTCAATTCTTATTCTTATTCGAACTAAAAACCTTATATAAACAATTGGCACCAGTGAAAAGTACACTATATTATGCTTGACACGCAAAAACACGGACCGTATTCTCAAAATTACCTGCAGGAAAAGTTAGGCTGCTTTTACCCGTATTTAAATTTAAGGCAAGGTTAAGTCTGTGGGTAAAGCTAAAGCTTAAATTAAAAACAAGCTAACGTCGACCGTTGATATTCAGAATTATTTGCAGAATAAATTATCATTAACTGTAACACAAGTTAAAGCGCTTTTTTAACCCGAATCTTAGAAGCAACCTTAGAAATCACATTGGCTTTAGTCATTTTCTGAGAGTAGGTATTACTTTACCTTCACATTACCTGTGGGTAAGGGTAGCCTAACTTTAACCTGAACTAATAGTAAGAATACGGCCCCAGAATAATCAGTCACTGTCAAAATGAACTACAAAAATAGTCCCCACAAGGATTAGTACTGGATAAAACGGTTTAGCCAAGTTCACACTGAAAACACTTTAGCTTGGCACTCAATTTTTTTAATCCCCAAAAAATGTTTTCCCTTTAAAGCAAGAACAGGCACAAAAAACGAATTAAGCAAGCACAAAAACATAACAGCAATACAAAACATAGTAACAGTATGTGCATGTAATAATGAACGATAAAACAATAAAAAATGACCTTAACGTCAAAAAGTTTGTACAAAAACAGTAACAATACAATAAAACGAGCCAGTTCATACTTGTCAATGATCGACACCTAATAAAAATAGAATTGTCCACTAAAACAGATTCACACTTACAGCCGTACTACTATTATTTTTTGTAGGTTTTAAATTACAAAAGCATCTTAATATGCTTACATATTAAGTACCAAAAAACCAGCTATTTTAGGGACGTTTTTAGCAACAATTGATACGAATTCTCTGTTTACGGACAAACGGACATCCTTACGGACAAGTATGAACAAGACTAAAAAGTCGAACGTTTTTTCTCGTGTCAGTGGTGAAACGATCCGCTGAAACAAAAAAAACATTTTTTTACAAAAACTCGGATTTTTACATCTATAGTCGACAACATTTAAGTTACGCGTGACGAACAGCATTTAAGTGTGATTTTGACATTTTATTGAAAAGAGCACTAGACCGCTAGTTCAAAGTCTACATCAAAAGTACTAAACTCCAAAGCCTGCATCAAGAGCAGTAGACTGCTAGTC
>JASANF010016699.1:0-24349 GCA_030248245.1 Trissonchulus sp. WLG1_4 | reverse complement strand
GTGATATGTCATTCGAAAGGGCTAAAAATTGTCTATCCAATGACACAATTTTCATCTTTCTACGATGTTCCTAGCCTAAGCTGTGGTTATTTTTGTGGTTAACCTCCAGAAATAACTAACTACAAATGGCCTGTCGCGGAGGATTCTGCGGAGGAAAAATAACTCCATTTTACGCCCTTTTAAACACAAAGTCACAGCTTAGCAGTGTAGTATGAAGCATTAACGCTTCTTTTAGACATTTTGATGAAACAGATGAGAAGTAAAGAGTTTTGTGTAATAACGTTTAAATGTTGATTGTAGCAACAGGCAAATAACTCCAGTTTACGTAGCTTATAACTTTGGAACCAAGCCACTGCACGAGATTTGAAAGGTAAACGTCATAGTGCCACACGTGCTTCTAACTGATACTTCAATATGGAGTTGACATGTTCATTATCATTATGAATAGGATAGTATAAGTATATTAATTATTAATATTACAAGTTTAGTGCGTCTAGTTTAGACTAGTTTTACAACTAAAAGTCCAGCGCATCTGAATATGTTAAAATTTGTTGAATTCAAAAAATGGTTCAAATTGAAATGTAAAAATGGTTCAAATTTAAATGTAAAGAGATTTGATCCAACATGGGCTGATTTTGAATAGTCACAAAGGTTGGATTGTAAAAGGCCCATAGTAGACAATAGGAATGACGGACAACCATGAAATTGACATCAATCGCTTAGATTTAAGGAGCGCTTTAAAATGTGGGGTCACATGACCCTGTCACGTGAGCGTACCCTGAGATATTTATTTCGGAGTAATCTGAAGTGCCAGGTGGTCATGTGACTCCTCTTTCGAAAGCTCTGCACGCCAGCAATCCAATGATGCCATTCTTGTGTCCGTCCGAGTTCCTAAAGGCCAGTTATGGCGCCTTTAAGGATGTGAGAAAAAGAAATACTTTTCGTAATGTAGTAATTACGATTTAATTATGATAACAGTGTTCTATGGGGTGAATTCCTTTAAAGTTCCATAACGTTTGTTATGCGGGTCGTAGCGACTTGGGAGTTTCATTATTCGATTGGTGAGATAAAGCGCTTTCGATTGATGGGTCACATGACCCCCTTACTAAAAGTTGACGTTAGTCTTGACCTTGG
The DNA here is from genome assembly GCA_030248245.1 of Trissonchulus sp. WLG1_4. Lineage (NCBI taxonomy): Eukaryota > Metazoa > Nematoda > Enoplea > Enoplida > Ironidae > Trissonchulus > Trissonchulus sp. WLG1_4. The sequence continues at coordinate 23,215 of JASANF010016699.1, read as the reverse complement.
CGCCCGGACAAAAACCGCTGTAATCAGCCCCAGACACTTTTTATCAAAAAATTATGCCTTGTGCCACGCTTACAACAGGTTGTACTACATTTTTGAGAAGTATTGAGAAGTATGATGAAGAATCTGTCATTATCATTATTTTTAGTATAGTTCATATCATATTATGTAACAAGTCTAGTGCGTCTAGTTTAGACTAGTTAGACTATATCATAGTTGTCTTAGTTTAGTCTGTTTTATGTTACATTATCAAAAAAATGAACAAAATTTTTTTTAAATTTTTACCTAAATTCAATTGCTCAGAGATTTGATCACTCATGGTGTGATCTATACAATCAGCGCCTTTTATGAAAACTTTTCAGGGGCCATAACTTTGGATACGGTAGTGGTACAATAATAATTTTGATGTCAATTGAGAGGAAATCGTTAGAGCTTTCAAATGATGGGTCACATGACCCTGTCACGTGAGCGTACCCTGAGATATTTATTTCGGGGTAATCCGAAGTGCCAGGTGGTCATGTGACCCCTCTTTTCAAAGCCCTGTACGCCAGCAATCCAATGATACTATTCTTGTGTCCGTCCGAGTTCCTAAAGGCCAGTTATGGCGCCTTTAAGGATGTGAGAAAAAGAACACTTTTCGTAATGTAGTAATTACGATTTAATTATGATAACAGTGTTCTATGGGGTGAATTCCTTTAAAGTCCCCTAACTTTTGTCATGCGGGTCGTACCGACTTGGGAGTTTCATTATTCGATTGGTGAGATAAAGCGCTTTCGATTGATGGGTCACATGACCCCCTTACTAAAAGTTGACGGTAGTCATGACCTTGGCGCCCGGACAAAAACCGCTGTAATCAGCCCCTGACACTTTTTATCAAAAAATTATGCCTTGTGCCACGCTTCCCACAGGTTGTACTACATTTTTGAGAAGTATTGAGAAGTATGATGAAGGATCTGTCATTATCATTATTTTTAGTATAGTTGTGACCCCGTGACCCCTCGGGGGGCCGGGTCACGTAACCCTCAAAATGAGGGGGTCCTCAGGGGTCAAATTTTCGAAATTGAGATTTTGATGTTTCTGGGGGTAATTTGGGCCCCTGAAGGGGGCGCTCCGGGAATCAAGGATTTGGGCCGTATTTTTTAAAAACAGCCAAAATGACCTATCATTCTTGAAGGAAAGTTGCCCAAAATACAATTTCTGATGTTTTGACATGCATATCTTCATAGCAAAAAATTGGAAAAAATTGGACAATTTACTGATTTTATTCGACTTTTACACAAATTCAGCAAGTAAGCCAGTGCATCAACGCTTTTTGAGGTTTTGCAAACAGACGATACGTCGATTTTATTAGTCGTAATGAAAAATTAAAACAATTTTATTGCGTTTTGTGCAAAAAAATCGCACAAGAAACCATTTTCAGAAGCAGTAGACCCAAATATAGGCTGTGTGAATACAAAACCAATTTTTCGGCATTCGGTTATAAAATGCTGGTAAGATATTTTTCTACAAAATTTTGCACAAGTATAGCCGTAGGCTCTGCGCAGTTGAACAACTTTTTAGTTTTTTAAAATAAAGCTTAGAAATTTTTTTATATGAATTTTATTGCTCAGAGTTCGACTTCGAAAACACATAATGACATTTTTTATCCAAACCTGACATATATGTTAAAAACCAAAATAATGTTCAAGTAGAGAAGCACATAAGCTACATTTTGGTATGTGAAGTGTGACTATACGCAAAGTATAAGCAGAGTTATCGTTTGCCGAAAATTCACTCACGTTTGGTGCTCTGAGAGTCACGTGACATGATCACGTCATTTGAAATTTTGCCTCCAGTGTTCTTTTGTGCCATAGTACATATATGTATAGTAAAGATTGATATTTGCCAAATTTTTTTGCCAATTTTCTATGTAACCCCTGATTCCCGGAGCGCCCCCTGAACACGAATCCGAGGTCCATTTTTGCGTAGGACCTTCAGGGACCCCCCTATGACCCCCTCAGGGTACCCCTCCTAAGGGGTCCAGGGGGTCCTGAGGGGTCAAATTTTCGAAATTGAGATTTGATGTTTCTGGGGGTAATTTGAGCTCCTGAACACGAATCCGAGGTCCATTTTTGCGTAGGACTTTCCTGGACCCCCCTATGACCCCCTCAGGGTACCCCTCCTAAGGGGTCCAGGCCTCCAGGGGGTCCTGAGGGGTCAAATTTTCGAAATTAAGATTTTGATGTTTCTGGGGGTAATTTGAGCTCCTGAACACGAATCCGAGGTCCATTTTTGCGTAGGACCATCCTGGACCCCCCTAGGTCACCCTGCCCAGGGGGTCCCCAGGGGTCAAATTTTCGAAATTGGGATTTTGACGTCCCTAGGGGTAATTTGGGCCCCAGAACACGAATCCGAGGTCCATTTTTGTCTAGGACCCCTCTGGACCCACAGGAAAAAAATGAGTACCAAATTTATACAAAAAAGTACAAAAATTATACAAAAAAAGTACAAAAAATTTTGTATAAATTTTGTATAATTTTTGTATAAATTTTGTATTTCTACCTTGGCAAGTTTGTATAAATTTTGTATAAATTTTGTACTTCTTTGTATAAATTTTGTACAAATTTTGTATAAATTTTGTATAAATTTTGTACTCAGAGTGCAAGTTTGTATAAATTTTGTACAAATTTTGTACAAATTTTGTACTTCCTGTTCAAACATTTTTGTACGATTTTTGTACATTTTTTGTACAAATTTTGTACTTTTTCAAAAATTTTTTTGGGACCTTTTTTAGTGATACTACAGGCATCAGGCTGCCTAAATGTCGCTAAAATGGCAACTAAAACCACAAAAAAATTTTTTGAATTTTGTATAAAATTTGTACATTTTTTGTACAAAATTTGTACTTATTTTGTATAATTTTTGTACAAATTTTGTATAAATTTTGTACTTTTTCAAAAAATTTTTCGGGACCTTTTACACTGATACTACAGGCATCAGGCTGCTTCAATGTTGTTAAAATGGCAAATAAAACCACAAAAAAAATTTATGAATTTTGTAAAAAATTTGTACATTTTTTGTACAAAATTTGTACTTATTTTGTATAAATTTTGTACAAATTTTGTATAAATTTTGTACTTTTTCAAAAATTTTTTTGGGACCTTTTTCACTGATACTACAGGCATCAGGCTGCTTCAATGTTGTTAAAATGGCAAATAAAACCAGACATTTCACGTTATGCATCGATACTATCTTACGATATACACTCAGTATTCTAGTGTAAGGGTATCTGTTTCCAATATTTGTCTGCTTCCCCAACGTAAAAAAATGCACTATATATTCGACTTCGAAAATTTTTTTAAAAATCTCAACCAAAGATCCCGAATCGCCAATCCCGAGGGTAAAATCCCGATCCGGTCCCGATCCCGACCTTCAATCCTGTATATATATATATATATATATATATATATATATATATATATATATATATATATATATATATATATATATATATATATATATATATATATATATATATATATATATATATATATATATATATATATATATATATATATAGACTCCATTTAAACCGTTTATTTTCATTTTCACGTTTTTTTTTAATTTTGATGGTTCACCAAAATTTAGTATTTTTTGGAATATTTGAAAACCTTACCAACTTTCTGGCCCAACAGATAATCGTATGATTCAAAGCTGTGGCGCAAACTTTTTGTAAAAAATCCTAATATTTTCGGAAGGACCTTTCTCTAGCTGCGTGTACTGGAGACAAAATCAAAGGTTACGTTTCAATGCACGGTAAACATTTAGGTAAGATAGTGCTCTACTGAATGCAAAAGACCGCTTGTGATTTGAATTTGTATATAAACGTTGAGCTATGGCTTTCCAAAAAACACCTAAAAACGCAATTGCCCCTTAAGTTCAAGATTGCCCCTTAAGTTGGTAGACGCGGGCGCTGTTTGTCGAGCGCAAAATGCATTTAAATACTAAACAATGCATATTTGGGCAGAAGTCATTTCTGCCAAAAAGGGTTGATACTTGAAGAATTACTGTGAGTCACATGGGTGTCGGAGAAACGGTTTTTTAGTCCATACTGCAGCCTGAAAGTTGTAGAACACGATGAAATTGAGTTTATACTTACTGCTAATTGAACAACCGAAAAAAGTGATAGGGTTTTTTCCCCGGAGTTTTCGAGGCTTATTAATCAGAAACGTCAGTAGTTAGAATTAGAAACCATTTTATTAGTGCTACAGTCAGGCGAAAAAATTCACCAAGTACAAAAAACGTACAAAAAATATACAAAAAATACACAAAAAATATACAAAGTTTATACAAAATTTGTATAAAGTTTGTACAAAATATGTACAAAAGTCGAAACAAAATTTTATTCAAAAAAATAAAAAATAAGCGTATATATTTGTTAAAACAATGTCTATTTCAGACGGAAATGGTCAAAAGAAGGAAAAAACTGCAGGAGACAGTTTTTTCTAAAAAGTACAAAAAATGTACAAAATTTCTACAAAAATTATACAAAAAATGTACAAAATTTATACAAAATTTGTACAAAATTTGTACAAAATATGTACAAAAGTCGAAAAAAATTTTTTTTTCAGAGAGATAAAAAATTAAGCGTATTTGTCAAAACAATGTCTATTTCAGACGGAAATGGCCAAAAAATCGAAAAGAACTGCAGGAAAGAAATTTTTCTAAAAAGTACAAGAAATGTACAAAATTTCTACAAAAATTATACAAAAAATGTACAAAATTTATACAAAATTTGTACAAAATTCGTACAAAATATGTACAAAAGTCGAAAAAAAATTTTTTTCAGAGAGATAAAAAATTAAGCGTATTTGTCAAAACAATGTCTATTTCAGACGGAAATGGCCAAAAAATTGAAAAAACTGCTTGTAGCGCAAAAAAATGAAAAAAACCAAAAAGTACAAAATTTGCACAAAAATTGCACAAAAAAAGTACAAAATCTATACAAAATTTATACAAAAATTGTACAAAATTTATACAAAACTTTTTTGTATAAACTTTGTATAAATTTTGTACTCACTTTGTTTCCTGTGGGGCAGAAGGGTGGCAGAATCGAGAGGGCAGTTGGAGTGGGTCCCAAGAATTGTGGCAAAATTGGGTGTAAATGGCTTTTTTTGAAATATTGTCCAAATTTCACGGTATATGTAAATTTTCGGGGGTCTCCAAAATTTGGGCTGAGCTGTGAGGCAATCCCAAATTTATAATTTCTATAATATAAACCACTTCTTGCTTTAGGTAGTTTTCTACGGAACGGAGTCTGTAGTCTCCACAAATTAGCTGCTGACGAGCCTGTCGCATTAGTCCAGTCGCCTGTTAAGATCCCTAGAGAGAGACCATCAGAACATAATAGCAGTCCCCAGAAAATTTTCTGAAACTAGACAATTTTGGTGCACTGTATGACTGTAGACGCAATTCTGGTGTTTTACACGGCTCCAGATGGCTGTTCTACGGTTGTTCTTTATTATTCGCTGTTCTTTTTTAGAAAATGGTGTTTTAAAGAAAATAATTTGGAACAAAAAAACTCTGCCACGGAAGCACTTTTTTTACAGAATTCTGCGAGTTAAGGGGGCGCTCTCAGTAACTTCCAATAAGTCAAATTGCTATAATTTTTTTGTTTCTTCGCGATACAAACTTTTTTGCTTAAGTGCAATCAAGATGAACACCAGGCAAGCATTTTTGCAAAGTTTGATGACTCTCGAAACAGTTTAGCAAGTTTTATGACTGCATCAAAATTGAAATTTTGAAAAATTTGACTAATTTTTGAAATGACGTAGCTCAATGGTGCCTCAATCAAATTTAACAATCTATAGCTTAAATTAAAGACAATTATTTTGCCGAGGTGCCATTTTTGTTGAATTTTTGTTATTTGCAATAAATATTTAGTTATTTTAATTTTTATCAAAAAGTGACGTTTTAAAAAGCCTATTATATTGAGCCAAATCATAATAATTACAATTCAAGAAGTTCGGCGCCTCCATATATTTCTGCTCTAACAGTCTGCAAAGTTTCATCCGGAAAGGTTTTCGCAGCTGACAGTAATCTTAAAAAAATATACGCTATAGCCCAATTTCAGAAACCTGAAGTTTGCCTACACATACGTATTTTCCAAAAAATAGAGCTAAATTTTCTGTGTTAAAATCCGTTGAGAAAAGTTTCAGAAGCCAAAAAGTAGCTAACGAAAAATTAGTTTGAAAAATAGCGTATTTTTGTCAATGTTGGTCAACGTATTTTGGAAATTTTTTTGGAAAGGTTTGCCTACACAAACGACTTTTTTGAAACTTGCAACTAGCAATTAGCTACATAGAACTGCTTCAAAAAGTACCAAAAGCCATAGAATTTTTTGGTATATCGATTTTAAGATTTTTTCCCATTGAAAACTAGGTTAAAATTTCAAATTGAACAAAAATTGACATTATATACATCAAATGAAAGCTCATTTAATTTGCAACAACTTTTCTTCTTGAGTTAATTAACGAAAACGTTTGTGAAAAATTTTATCGCCCAAAGTCGGTTATTCAGAGCGCCACTTTAAGGTGGTAGTAACGAATGTGCAGTGTTTTTCAACAGGATAGTATTCAATAATTAATTAACTTTATATCATAGTTTTTATAGCGTTAGAAAGCGCTACTTTCCTTCTACATTTAAGCAAAGTTTTATTATACAACTGTAAAGATGATTTGTATGGCACGTGTTAAAAGTATACCAATTTGGCTTTTTTGAGCGCTTTCAAATCTGGCCACTTTTTGACGAGTTTAAAGAATAAAAAAATGCGAAAAATGGCACAAACATTTAAAAGTAAATTATCTAGACCCAAAATGAACGATTTTATGATTTGTCAATTATATAATGAAATATACGGTTTCAAAGTAAACAGTGTCTATTCACACTCAACTTTCGGGTTCATATCTGCGCAAAAATATAAGCAATTGAAAAAATTTTCATTTTGGGTCATAATTATTTTTATGTTTATGCGTTGCGCATGCGCTAAGAAAAGTGGCCAAAACTGTTAAAATTCCATTCTCCTGTTGTGTAGTTTGGCTTGTTGGCTTGGCTTGCTCCAAAAAATTTTTCACATGATGCCGCTTACTTCATTTGTCATTTAGGCCCGTATTCACATACTAACACTAACACTTAAAGTTAGTGTAAACCCTAACTTTAAGTGCTTCGTAGCACTAAAATTAGTGCTACGAAGCACTTAAAGTTAGTGTTTACACGAACTTCAAGTGTTAGTGTTAGTATGTGAATACGGGCCTTTGTGTATATGAATCAATTTTTTACAGACGTTATTTTCAAAAAATACAGTTTGAATCAACTATATTTTTTCAAAAATTTAAAAACCACTGCACATTCGTTAGTACCACCTTAAGGTGGCGCTCAGGGGAACCGACTTTGGCGTTTAATTTTTTTCAGCGACATTTTTGACCATAATGTCTTGAAGGAAAGTTGTTCAAAATAAAAATAGCTTTCATTTGATGTGCATATTGTGATAAAAAAATTTTTTTCAATTTTTTGGACAATTTTGTAGCCGTAGCAAAAAAATTTTTGTTTTCATATAAAATGATTACTCATATCATTGAAGTATGCGGTTTCTTAGCTTTAAATTGATGTATTAAACTTAAGAATACGTTGAAGTTATGCTGAGTTATTTAGCCGGGAAAATAGCAAATCCAAAATGAAAAACCTAAACAGCTGATAAATCTTCGAAAATGTCAAATTTTTGATTTAATTTCTTAAAAAATTGAGTATGGCTTTTTGTAACTTTTTCAACGGAAATATGCAGTCCTAGGAAAGGTCTAATTTTTGAAAAAGTGAAACGTGTGGGCAAACCTTACATTTTTGCGTAGCGAAATCGACTACTTTTTTTGGACCTGGGTCCCGGCTGCCGTTTGCGATTGAGTTGGAAATTTGCACAATGAAAGAAAGAACATAAATGCAGACGTGAAAGTTTTTCGATTTTCAAGTTTTGGCCCGTAGCACTTTTTGTAGTCACTCAAACACGACTGATTTTTGAAAAATCGATTTTTTGCAAAATCACAAATAAAAATGAAAAATCGAAGATCAATCACGTCTAGATTTTTGAGAGATCTTTCTATTGATACCAAGATCATCAAAATCGGTTGAAGTTTCGCTGAGCTAGGTCAAAAACAAAATTAGTGTGAATAGGAAATTCGACATGGTCATAAAATTTGACACATTCACATTAAATTGCTGGACTGTATTGTAAATAGGTTTTTTTGATGTCTTTTTGATATACAATTAAAGTGGTATTGCTATTTATTGCATGAGCTGAGCGCCAAACATGAGTTTTGTTGCAGAGCGCTACCTTAAGGCGGCGCTCTGAATAACCGACTTTGGGCGATAAACTTTTTCACGTAAGTTTTTGTTAATAAACTCAAGAAGAAAAGTTGTTGCAAATTAAATTAGCTTTCATTTGATGTATATAACGTCCAATTTGGTTCAACTTGAAATTTTAACCTATTTTTCAATGGGAAAAATTCTTCAAATCGATATACCAAAAAATTCTATATGGCTTTTTGTACTTTTTGAAGCAGTTTTTTGTAGCTAATTGCTAGTTGCAACTTTTCAAAAAGTCGTTTATGTAGGCAAACCTTTCTAAAAAATTTCCAAAATACGTTGACCAATATTGACAAAAATGCACTATTTTTTCAGTGCTACGAAGCACTTAAAGTTAGTGTTTACACGAACTTCAAGTGTTAGTGTTAGTATGTGAATACGGGCCTTTGTGTATATGAATCAATTTTTTACAGACGTTATTTTCAAAAAATACAGTTTGAATCAACTATTTTTTTTCAAAAATTTAAAAACCACTGCACATTCGTTAGTACCACCTTAAGGTGGCGCTCAGGGGAACCGACTTTGGCGTTTAATTTTTTTCAGCGACATTTTTGACCATAATGTCTTGAAGGAAAGTTGTTCAAAATAAAAATAGCTTTCATTTGATGTGCATATTGTGATAAAAAAATTTTTTTCAATTTTTTGGACAATTTTGTAGCCGTAGCAAAAACATTTTTGTTTCCATATAAAATGATTACTCATATCATTGAAGTATGCGGTTTCTTAGCTTTAAATTGATGTATTAAACTTAAGAATACGTTGAAGTTATGCTGAGTTATTTAGCCGGGAAAATAGCAAATCCAAAATGAAAAACCTAAACAGCTGATAAATCTTCGAAAATGTCAAATTTTTGATTTAATTTCTTAAAAAATTGAGTATGGCTTTTTGTAACTTTTTCAACGGAAATATGCAGTCCTAGGAAAGGTCTAATTTTTGAAAAAGTGAAACGTGTGGGCAAACCTTACATTTTTGCGTAGCGAAATCGACTACTTTTTTTGGACCTGGGTCCCGGCTGCCGTTTGCGATTGAGTTGGAAATTTGCACAATGAAAGAAAGAACATAAATGCAGACGTGAAAGTTTTTCGATTTTCAAGTTTTGGCCCGTAGCACTTTTTGTAGTCACTCAAACACGACTGATTTTTGAAAAATCGATTTTTTGCAAAATCACAAATAAAAATGAAAAATCGAAGATCAATCACGTCTAGATTTTTGAGAGATCTTTCTATTGATACCAAGATCATCAAAATCGGTTGAAGTTTCGCTGAGCTAGGTCAAAAACAAAATTAGTGTGAATAGGAAATTCGACATGGTCATAAAATTTGACACATTCACATTAAATTGCTGGACTGTATTGTAAATAGGTTTTTTTGATGTCTTTTTGATATACAATTAAAGTGGTATTGCTATTTATTGCATGAGCTGAGCGCCAAACATGAGTTTTGTTGCAGAGCGCTACCTTAAGGCGGCGCTCTGAATAACCGACTTTGGGCGATAAACTTTTTCACGTAAGTTTTTGTTAATAAACTCAAGAAGAAAAGTTGTTGCAAATTAAATTAGCTTTCATTTGATGTATATAACGTCCAATTTGGTTCAACTTGAAATTTTAACCTATTTTTCAATGGGAAAAATTCTTCAAATCGATATACCAAAAAATTCTATATGGCTTTTTGTACTTTTTGAAGCAGTTTTTTGTAGCTAATTGCTAGTTGCAACTTTTCAAAAAGTCGTTTATGTAGGCAAACCTTTCTAAAAAATTTCCAAAATACGTTGACCAATATTGACAAAAATGCACTATTTTTCAAACTAATTTTTCGTTAGCTACTTTTTGGCTTCTGAAACTTTTCTCAACGGATTTTGGTACAGAAAAATTAGCTCTATTTTTTGGAAAATGCGTATGTGTAGGCAAACTTCAGGTTTCTGAAAATGGGCTATAGCGTACATTTTTTTAAGATTACTATCAGCTGCGAAAACCTATCCGCTTGAAACTTTGCAGACTGTTAAAGCAGACGTTTATGGAGGTGCCGAACTTCTTGAATTGTAATTATTATGATTTGGCTCAATATGATAGGCTTTTTAAAACGTCACTTTTAATAGAAATTAAAATAACTAAAAATTTGTCGCCGGTAACAAAAATTCGACAAAAATGGCACCTCGGCAAGATAATTGTCTTTAATTTAAGCTATAGATTGTTAAATTTGGTTGAGGCACCATTGAGCTACGTCATTTCAAAAATTAGTCAAATTTTTCAAAATTTCAATTTTGATGCAGTCATAAAATTTGCTAAAATGTTCCGAGACTCATAAAACTTTGCAAAAATGCTTGCCTGGTATTCATCTTGATTAAACTTAAGCAAAAAAGTTCGTATCAGCAAGAAACAAAAAATATAGCAATTTGAATTATTGGAAGTTACTCAGAGCGCCCCCTTAAGGTGGTACTAACGAATGTGCAGTGGTTTTTAAATTTTTGAAAAAAATTAGTTGATTCAAACTGTATTTTTTGAAAATAACGTCTGTAAAAAATTGATTCATATACACAAAATGACAAATGAAGTAAGCGGCATCATGTGAAAAATTTTTTGGAGCAAGCCAAGCCAACAAGCCAAACTACATAACAGGAGAATGGAATTGTAACAGTTTTGGCCACTTTTCTTAGCGCATGCGCAACGCATAAACATAAAAATAATTATGAATAAACTTTAGCAAATTTTCTAGACCCAAAATGAAAATTTTTTCAATTGCTTATATTTTTGCGCAAATATAGAACCCGAAAGTTGAGTGTGAATAGACACTTTTTACTTTGAAACCGTATATTTCATTATATAATTGACAAATCATAAAATCGTTCATTTTGGGTCTAGATAATTCACTTTTAAATATTTGTGCTATTTTTCGCATTTTTTTATTCTTTAAACTCGTCAAAAAGTGGCCAGATTTGAAAGCGCTCAAAAAAGCCAAATTGGTATACTTTTAACACGTGCCATACAAATCATCTTTACAGTAGTACAATAAAACTTTGCTTAAATGTAGAAGGAAAATAGCGCTTTCTAACGCTATAAAAACTATGATATGAAGTTAATTAATTATTGAATACTATCCTGTTGAAAAACACTGCACATTCGTTACTACCACCTTAAGGTGGCGCTTCGAGAATTTGTTTTTTGACGAATTATTATTTCTGGAGCAAAATCGACATGTAGTTCTTGAAGAAAAGTTGTTCAAAATGTGTTCAGGAGTCGATTAATGTGTATACCTCAAATTTTAAAAAAATGAAAAAATCCGAAAATTTGAAATTTGCGTTTTTGTGAATATTTTTCTAATATGACCAAACTAAAAAAAAGTGCGCAAAAAATCGAAGTAAAAATAAATTACTTTCCTTTTTGATAAATAGACAAACGTAGTTGAAGCAAACGTCTGTCAAATCAAGCTATTCAGCCAGAATAATAAAAACATGCATCAAGCCAAGGAACTTTTCAATTAAAAACCAAGGCTTTTCGCCAAAGGGCACAGATTCCAAATCGCATGTTTTGAGTTTAGACATAAAATTTTGACACAATATATAAGAGTAATCAAAGAAACTGACTAATTTTTATTTTTTTATAAATGGACTTTGAAGCGAGATACTTGTTGTTAAAGTTGCATGAAAAGTTAAAAATCCTTATAACTAAAAATTTAAAACGAAATTCACAAAACAAAAAATTATCATCCCAAACGTTTGAAAACCTTTCAAATGAGCTATAAATTGTCCAAATTGATAGAGTTTGAATTGAGTTATGTGTGCCCTGTGAATAGGGTTTTCGCTAGTGATGTTAAAGTTGCCTTACGAGTTTCAGTTTAAGTTTCAGTTTCAGTTTCAGCTCTAGATTAGTTTCAGTTTCAGTTGCAGTTTCAGCTCCGGCGAAATTTTAGTTTCAGTTTAAGTTTCAGTTTCAGTTTTAGCTCCAGAAGCATTTTGTTTCAGTTTCAGTTTCAGTTTTGCTATATTTTGTTTTCGTCACACTTTTCTACGTAGCGTATACGGTCGTCGACGTTGCCTTGTGAAGCCCCAAGCTTACATTAATGAAAATGAACCATGTACATAAGATAAGATACATGATAAGATAGCGCGAACTCTCGGACCTTACACAGTTACACTCTAACTGTAGAATGAATTACGGAATGCACGACTTTTTATCTCAGGTTCATACAGTTCAGTGTGACAGCGGCGATCAACTTATATAAAGATCCCAGACTAATTTGTGTTTCAGCTGAAGTTTCAACTGTAAAATATTGATGTTAAGCGTCAAACGCTGAAAGGAAAGCTAAAAAAACGGAAACTTGTATTCGTTTTGTTGTAGGTGGCGTTCACCCCACCAAATAAATAAAACTTAAGTCTCAGCTCAGGCGTTTACAAAAAGCTTCAACTGCACCAATCTTCACATTGTTGCAGCGCACTTGGGTCAACTGCACTAATCTTCACATTGTTGCAGCGCACTTGGGTCAAATTATAAATTTAAGCTTGAGATAAGTCAAGAGTGTACAGTGTAGTCCACCCGCCGTTGATTTCAGTTCCCGTTCACAGCACTTGCGTTTAAAAACCGAAGGCAGTGCTCGCTAGTTGCTGTGAAGACCATACGGGGGTTTCTTTGTGACGTCCATTGTGTATATATGTATAACTTCATTTGATTGGTTCGAGGCTGAAGCTCCATCCCGCGGCCCGGTCGGTGCGGTTGGCCCGCTGCCACGCGGCCCCGGGCCGGTGGTGGGCCGCGGCCGCAGTGCAGCCTGGCCGGGCACGGGCCGGGCCGTCTGACTGAGCGTCGGCCCGGGGCCGGCCCGGCCCGGGGGCCGGTCGGACCGCAGCTCGCCACCAGCCCCGGCCGATCTCTAATATAGACATAGAGTAAGACACTATTGTATACTCTTGCTTAGTGTATAACAGAAAATCAATAATTTGTGCGCAGGGGATGCTGAAACTGAAACTGCCTGAGGCTGAAACTGAAACTACAGTTTCAGTTTCAGCTTGTGTATAGTGTATACACGTACCCACACACACATTGAAAGCAGCATTGGCGGAAACTCAGTTGACCTGAAACTGAAACTATGTTTCAGTTTCAGTTTCGGCTTCTGCGTAATTTCAGTTTCAGTTTAAGTTTCAGTTTCAGCTCCAACGGCATTTCAGTTTCAGCTGCTGTTTCAGCTCTGGACAGATTTTAGTTACAGTTTAAGTTTCAGTTTCAGTTTCAGCTTTAGAATGGTTTCAGTTTCAGCTAAGGTTTCAGCTGCAGGATGGATTTAGTTTCAGTTTCAGTTTAAGTTTCAGGCGCTGAAACTAAAACATGTACAAGCTGAAACTAGTTTCAGTTTCAGTTTCAGCTTCCGCTCACATCACTAGTTTTCGCAAGTCACGTGACATACACAAAAAATGAATTGAGTCAAATCCTTTTGCAAAATTGCTCAATTTGATACCGCGCACCTTGATAAATTCCAATATAACCATGAGAGTAAGAATTTACAATTTTTGAAGTACGTGCAAATTCTCGGAGCGCCACCTTAAGGGGGTAGGGGGCGCTCCGGGAATCGGGGGTTACATCGAAAATTGGCAAAAAGTGGGCAAATGTCAAACTATACTATACATGTATGTAGTATGGCACAAAAGAACACTGGAGGCAAAATTTCAAATCACGTGATCATGTCACGTGACACCCAGAGCACCAAACGTGAGTGAATTTTCGGAAAACGATAACTCTGCTTATAGTTTGCGTATAGTCACACTTTATATACCAAAATGTAGCTTATGAGTAGTGTTTGTGACCGGCCGCGAAAGCCGCCGGCCGGCGGCCGGGCCGGCGAAGAGTGTCGGCCGGCCGGCCGGCCGCCGGCCGCCCGGCCGCCGGCCGGCCGGTAAAAGCCGGCCGGCCGCCCGGCCGGCCCGTGAAAACCGGCCGGCCGGTCGGCCGGAACGGCAAAATTTTTGGATAAAACCAGTCCAGAGTGTCATTTCGGCATAAACTTAGCCTGCCGGATTGTTATGCCGGTCTAATTTTGTCAGTCGGTTGAATCTGGCTGGCTGGCCGGTGTTTTTAACCGGCCGACCGGCCGGCCGATTTTGACCGGCCGGCCGGCCGGCGCCGGCTTTTTTCGGCCGGCCGGCCGAAAATTCCGGCCGGTCACAAACACTACTTATGAGCTTCTCTAGTTGAACATTATTTTGATTTTTAACATTTATGTCGGGTTTGGATAAAAAATGTCATTATGTGTTTTCGAAGTCGAACTCTGAGCAATAAAATTCATATAGAAAAATTTCTAAGCTTTATTTAAAAAAACTAAAACATTGTTCAACTGCGCAGAGCCTAAAGCAATAATTGTGCAAAATTTTGTAGAAGATTATCTTACCAGGATTTTAAAATCGAATGCCGAAAAATTGGTTTTGTATTCACATCACACAGCCTATATTTGAGTCTGCTGCTTCTGAAAATGCGATCTTGTGCAATTTTTTTGCACAGAACGCAATAAAATTGTTTTAATTTTTCATTACAACTAATAAAATTTACGTATCGTCTGTTTGAAAAACCTCAAAAAGCGTTGATGCACTGGCTTACTTGCTGAATTTGTGTGAAAGTCAAATAAAATCAGTACTTTGTCCAATTTTTTCCAAATTTTTTGGTATGGAGATATGCACGTCAAAACATCAATCAGAAATAGTATTTTGGGCAACTTTCCTTCAAGAATGATAGGTCGTTTTGGCTGTTTTTTAAAACTACGGCCCAAATCCTTGATTCCCGGAGCGCCCCCTTAAGGGCCCGTATTCACATACTAAGTGTAACGCTTAAACTTAGTGTTTACACTTAAGGCCGATTCACACGCTGCGATTTTGCCGCAGCGATTTTGACGCAAGACGCAAGCCGCAGAGTGTCGCAAGTGAAACGCACCGTCTGAACAAACTTTGCGGCCTCAGTGCGTCTCGCATGCCAGTTTGCTGCGTCATTTCTGTTTCAAAAAAATAACAAATCGTTCCGCGAAAATTATTGAAACCAACACATCCGTATCATCAGAGCGCAACGGAATCGCAGGTCGAATTGCAGTCCGGCGTCTAAAACGCTGCGGCAAAATCAAGACGCAGGCATTCCGCACTAAAAACGCTGCGTCTGTTCAGACATTGCGTTTTGCGTGCGGCAAGCTGCGTTTTGCCGCAGCGGCAAAAACGCTGCGGCAAAAACGCAGTAAAATCGCAGCGTGTGAATCGGCCTTTAGTGTTAGCGCTTATAAGCGCTTAGTGTTATTCACAAACTTGAACTTCTACCATGCTAAACATACTTAAACGCTTAGCGCTTAGCAAACGCTTAGCGTTTGTTTGTGAATAACACTTAGTATGTGAATACGGGCAAAGGTGGCACTCCTGAAATGTGGGTTTTGGCCATTATTTTGAAAACGCGCACAAATAAACATGCATCGTAAGAACAAAAGTTGATCAGAAGTGAATTTCCTTCAATTTGATGTACATATCACATAAAAAAATTTTGAACATTTTTGAGCAAATTTCGTCAAGAAAAATAGATTTTCACGGAAATGCCTTCACAAGCCAGTGCATTTACACGTATGTAATGAATTTGAAAGGCTGAAAAACACTAGCAGTTGTGTTTTGCTGAAACGTAATTAAAAATTCTTGGCGTTTTATTGAGTGTGGTATAATTTTTTGTGAACTAACGCAATACTTTCTGCATGAGACAGAAATATACAGTGCGTGTATATATGTAGTGCGTGTGAATACAAACGCAAATTTTCGGCTTGCGATTTTAAAAAATTGGCTCAACGAAAAAAGTTAAAATTTGGCACATAAATGCACGTGTCTTCTTCGAGCGGTCGCAAAATTTGATTTTTGGCAGATCGATAGTATCTAAAAAATTTAGGCAAATTTATGTTTTTCAAAAATCGTAATTTTAGTGTTTTTCGATAATCAATTATATTCATCAAAAATGACTTTTTGCGACCGCTCGATCACGTTGAGGCGAGCAAAATGAGCTATTGATTGTCCAACAGCTACTTACTTGCGAAGAAAAATCGCAAGCCGAAATTCCACTCACGTTTGGTCTACAGTGAATGCTAATTTGTGTCAATCAACTTCATTTTTTGTATTTAGGCATACTTTTACACCAGCTTGCCATTGTGTATCTAAAATTGGTCCCAAACTGCCGTTTTTTGAAAAGTCACATTTCAGGAGCGCCACCTTAAGGGGGCGCTCCGGGAATCAAGGATTTGGGCCGTATTTTTTAAAAACAGCCAAAATGACCTATCATTCTTGAAGGAAAGTTGCCCAAAATACTATTTCTGATGTTTTGACGTGCATATCTCCATAGCAAAAAATTTGAAAAAAAATGGACAATTTACTGATTTTATCCGACTTTTACACAAATTCAGCAAGTAAGCCAGTGCATCAACGCTTTTTGAGGTTTTGTAAACAGACGATACGTAAATTTTATGAGTTGTAATGAAAAATTAAAACATTTTTATTGCGTTTTCTGCAAAAAAATCGCACAAGAAACCATTTTCAGAAGCAGGAGACTCAAATATAGGCTGTGTGAATACAAAACCAATTTTTCGGCATTCGATTATAAAATGCTGGTAAGATATTTTTCTACAAAATTTTGCACAATTATAGCCTTAGGCTTTGCGCAGTTGAACAATTTTTTAGTTTTTTAAAATAAAGCTTAGAAATTTTTTTATATGAATTTTGTTGCTCAGAGTTCGACTTCGAAAACACATAATGACATTTTTTATCTAAACCTGACATAAATGTTAAAAACCAAAATAATGTTCAACTAGAGAAGCACATAAGCTACATTTTGGTATATAAAGTGTGACTATAGGCAAAGTATAAGCAGAGTTATCGTTTGCCGAAAATTCACTCACGTTTGGTGCTCTGGGAGTCACGTGACATGATCACGTCATTTGAAATTTTGCCTCCAGTGTTCTTTTGTGCCATAGTACATATATCTATAGTAAAGTTTGACATTTGCCAATTTTTTTGCCATTTTTCGATGTAACCCCCGATTCCCGGAGCGCCCCCTTAAGGGGGCGCTCCGGGAATCAAGGATTTGGGCCATATTTTTTAAAAACAGCCAAAATGACCTATCATTCTTGAAGGAAAGTTGCCCAAAATACTATTTCTGATGTTTTGACATGCATATCTTCATAGCAAAAAAATTGGAAAAAATTGGACAATTCACTAATTTCATTCGACTTTTACACAAATTCAGCAAGAAAGCCAGTGTATCAACGCTTTTTGAGGTTTTGCAAACAGACGATACGTAGATTTTATTAGTCGTAATGAAAAATTAAAATAATTTTATTGCGTTCTGTGCAAAAAAAATTGCACAAGAAACCATTTTCAGAAGCAGCAGACTTAAACATAGGCTGTGTGAATACAAAACCAATTTTTCGGCATTCGATTATAAAATGCTGGTAAGATATTTTTCTACAAAATTTTGCACAATTATAGCCTTAGGCTCTGCGCAGTTGAACAATTGATTAGTTTTTTAAAATAAAGCTTAGAAATTTTTTTATATGAATTTTATTGCTCAGAGTTCGACTTCGAAAACACATAATGACATTTTTTATCCAAACCTGACATAAATGTTAAAAACCAAAATAATGTTCAACTAGAGAAGCACATAAGCTACATTTTGGTATATAAAGTGTGACTATACGCAAAGTATAAGCAGAGTTATCGTTTGCCGAAAATTCATTCACGTTTGGTGCTCTGGGAGTCACGTGACATGATCACGTGATTTGAAATTTTGCCTCCAGTGTTCTTTTGTGCCATAGTACATACATGTATAGTAAAGTTTGACATTTGCCCATTTTTTTCCAATTTTCGATGTAACCCCCGATTGCCGGAGCGCCCCCTTAATGTAAAACAAAATCTAAGCATACTTAATTTTTGAAATTTTAGCATAAAGCAGACACATGTGTGCCAAATTGTCCCAAAGTTACAACAAAATCCGGGTTAAGGGGGTAGTGTCGCGAAAGCAGTCGATTTTGCGCGTCTATAAAACTTTTTCAGTGAAAGATAGGTCATTGTTATTTATATATTCTAAAAATATGTTTCAAGGCAAATATTTTTGCCAAGTTTCAGAAAAATTGATGCAGCATACAGTTAGCAATGAGGCCGCAAAGTCGGAAAAATGACGTTTTGAAAACCTATTCACATTTGATATTTTCGTCACAATTAAAAAACTTTTTGTTTGAATTCTTTACACAGACTAAAAGCACATATGCTCTAGTTTATGCACACAAAATTTAGTGCAAATTGTTTCAGTGGTTGCGGAGTAATACGTGTTTGAACTGTGAAATTGTGCGTAAACTGTGAAGTACTCACAGCAATAATGATAAATTGTGAAAAATTTAGACACTTATTTTAAAATCAAAAGAAAAACGAACCTTCATTTTTTATTTTTCTTATTTGTTGGAAAAAACTGTGCGTCAAAACATGACATGTACTTCACAAGCTGGCCAATCTGATATCTGCCTCGATTTTTTGAACTTTTATGTCTCTATTGTGTGATGTCTGGCTCACAAATGGTGATTGGTTCAAAATATTGGTAGATATTGGTAGTCTGGTGTCTGGCAGTATTTATTTGATACCATATGGCACTCCACTAGTTTCTCAGTGAACGTACAACTTCAAAGCAAAAAGCTCTCGTTTTGCAACCTATGAGCAAAACTGCTTTGGCGACACTACCACCTTAAATGCAGCTGGGGGATAATAGTGGACCTATTTTTTTGAGTAGAGCACGCTGGGAGAAGCATTTTTGCTTCAAGAACCCCTATTTCATTTTTTGAATTTTCTGAGATATGACCACCTGAAATCTGAACCCTCAGTGAGGGACGTTTTTACAATTTTTTTCCGAAGCCCTTGCTTTTTCCGTTCTATTCCTATCTAAATGGTGTCAGATTATTGTTTACAATTTTTTAGCATCAAAACGAAGGCTCTTTGACCGGGTTCCTGCCGAAAAATTGGCTAAATTCGCCAGAAACGTCCAATTTTTGGATCAAGTGCAGTTGGGGGGGGAATAGTGGACCTATTTTTTTGGAGTAGAGCACCTTGAGGAAAGCAATTTTGTAATAGAACCGCGATCTACACATTTAGATTTTTTGAGCTATGACCCCTTGAAAATTGCATTTTCAGTGTTTTTGAAAGTGAACGTAGGCCAAAGGTCAAAGCCAAAAATGGCTATAATCTTTGTTTTTGGATAGTTTTGAGTGCGTTATGATGTTTTAAGGCATCGTCAAGGCCTAATCTGGCAGGATTTTTTCTGAAAATTTCCATTTTTTATTGCCTAAGCGAAGCCTGAGCCTAAGCCTAAGCCTAACCTAAGCCTAAGCCTAAGCCTGAAACTAAGCCTAAGCATAAGCCCCATACTAAGCCTAAGCCCTAAGCCTTAGCCCAAGCCTAAATTAAGGCCAAGTTTGAATTTTATCAAAAATTGGACGTTTCTGGCGAATTTGGCCAATTTTTCGGCAGGATCCTGGGCCCCGTTGCACAAAAATTTATCAGTTATCAGTTATCAAGTATCAGTTATCAACTATCAGTTATCAGTTATCAGTATAGCGTTGCACGACATTTATCAGTATCAGTTATCAAGTATCAGTTATCAGTATCAGTGTTGCACAAGAACACTGATAACTGATAACTGATAAATTATCAGTAAACCGTAAAAAACGTAGAAATTAGCGTTAATTCGACTGTTTTTCTAAAATTTTCTTCGTCATTATATTCACTTTTTTATGAGCTTCAATTTAGAAGCATATATTTTCACATTTGAATCAATTTTTGTATCACTTATACAAAGACAATGCTGTGTGGCTGGCACACTGTATGAAACACACTGGAACACTGAAACAGTTTTCATCCATAATATGGTACCAAAGTATGACACATTAGGCAAAAAGCGGCAAAATTGCAAGAAAATTCATTAAAACATTGTTTACATACATCAAAAGTAACTGTAGTTGCTTGAAAATGCTAATAAATAAAATTTATCAGTGAACGAACACTGATAAAAAATTGGCTAAAATTATCAGTTATCAGTTATCAGTGTTTTGCTTTGTGCAACGAACACTGATAATTCACTGATAAATGGCGGAAATTTTACTGATAACTGATAACTGATAAATGATAATTATCAGTAAATTTTGTGCAACACTGATAATTGATAACTGATAACTATCAACTGATAACTGATAATTATCAGTTATCAGTAAACGCCGTGCAACGCAGTTTACTGATAATTTACTGATAACTGATAATTTATCAGTTATCAGTGTTTGGTGCAACGGGGCCCTGGTCAAAGAGCCTCTGTTTTGATTCTTAAAAATTGTAAACAATAATCTGACACCATTTAGACACGATAAGAACGGAAAAAACATGGGCTTCGGGAAAAAATTGCGAAAACGTCCCTCACTGATGGTTCAGATTTCGGGGGGTCGTATCTCAGAAAATCCAAAAAATGAAATAAGGGTTCTTGAAGCAAAAATGCTTCCCCCAAGGTGCTCTACTAAAAAAATTAGGTCCACTATCCCCCCCCCAACTGCATTTAACCCTAATTTTTGACCAAATTCAAACTTGGCCTTAATTTAGGCTTGGGCTTAGGCTTAGGGCTTAGGCTTAGTATGGGGCTTAGGCTTAGTTTCAGGCTTAGGCTTAGGCTTAGGTTCAGGCTTAGGAACCAAAAAATCGAAATTTTCAAAAAAAATCCTGCCAGCTTAGCCTAGAGAAATGAGAATCCTGCCAACTAAGCCTAGAAGATGCCTTAAAACATCATAGCGCACTCAAAACTATCCAAAAACAAAAATTATAGCCGGTTTTGGCTTCGAACTTTGGCCTACGGTCACTTACAAAAACACTGAAAATGCGATTTTCGAGGGGTCGGTCATAACTCAGAAAATCCGAATTTGTGGATAGGGGTTCTATTACAAAAAATGCTTCCCTTAGGGTGCTCTATTTGAAAAAATTGGTCCACTATTTAAATATAGGTCCACTATTTAAAAATAGGTCCACTATAAAGTAACTGTCTGAAAAATAATTTTTGCGAAAATTAAAAATAACTATTTCAACCAATTCTAGCAAGCATTCATCCCCTTTTAGTTTATAGGTTTCTAAATTAACACGCGTACTAATATTCTTGATTGAAAAATAATGGTAACTCCTGCAGAACTGTCGAAAACGTTACCACCAACATAATTCAAAGCCAAACACTAAACTTTAAGTATGTGAATACAAAATCAAAACACTAAGTTAAGCGTTCGTGTTTGCTAAGCGGTTAAATAAACACTAAGTATGTGAATAACACTTAGCGCACACGAAGTTTAAGCGTTAGTGTTAGTATGTGAATAACGGGCCAATGTTTACAATTTTCAAGAATCAAAACAAAGGCACAATGACCCCGTTCTCTCCGAAAAATTGGCCAAATTCACCAGAATCGTCCAATTTTTGACCAAATTCTGACTTGGCCTCAATTTAGGCTTGGGCTTAGGCTTAGGCTTAGGTCCAGGCTTAGGCTCAGGCTTAGGTACTAAAAATAGAAATTTTCAGGAAAAATCCTGCCCGCTCACCCTAGAGAATCCTGCCAGCTAAGCCTAGATGATGCCTTAAAACATCATAACGCACTCAAAATTATCCAAAAACAAAGATTATAGCGGTGCAGGTTCGGCGGGGGGGGGGGGAAATTAAAACGCATATTTTTTCAATGTAAAAACACGTTTTTATAGGTTTTCGGACGCGCTGAGTTCATTTTTAGCACTTTCCAAGCAAAAAAACGTAGATTTACTGCTTTTCGAAAAAATTCAAAATTTGTCGAAAATCATCATTTTTTGACATTCAGGGGCTAATATTTTCGAAAATTTTCACCGATACAGTCGTAATATCAGTCTGAAGTTTAATCATCATAACGTAACTTATAATAATATATTTAATTCAGCTTTGTTTCCAAAATATTCTGCTCATTTATACCAAAAAATGTTAATTTTTTTAAACTTATTTAATAGGCGAACTATGCATCGTTAAACTGAGCTCACATATCAATTGTTATTGTTTCTTTTTGCATAGACAATAAATTAACTACATTTTCCGACACAAAATAGCATTTTTAGTTAAAAGGAGCAATTTTTAATAATGAAGAATACAATAAAATACGAATTCAAAACGTCACTGCTGCTCAGCATCACGCTGGCGCTGACAGCCAATTTCGGTTCAAAAGCGCAGCTTTATTTATGATCCCACAGTAGAAAATATCCTTTCATTTGATGCAAGCAACTAAGACTAAGCCTTTTCTAACCCAAATACTAAGCCTGAGCCTAAGCACTAAGCCTCAGCCTAAGCCTAAGCCTAAGCCTGAGCTAAGCCTAAGCCTAAGGCCTAATTTTAAGGGAAAAACCTGCTAATAAGCATAAAAAATAACTTAGCTGCACTAAAATACCCCCATCTGCTCCATATTTAAAAAAAATTCGCAGCTGTAGCCCGAAATTTGAACTGAACCCAACTAGTGCTGTAACGCTAGAATCAGCCTGGCCTGGGTAGCTTCCGAAAAAGTTTTGTAACTTTTCAAATCCTAAACCGATTTACAAAATTTTTTCAGCATTTAGTAGCTTAAAGGTTACCCTTTTAGTGATGGCAGCAGGTTTTTATTTCACAAAGAATTTCTGCCTAAATCCAATTTTGCGCAAAAAATTTCATGTAAAGTTTAATTTTTGGACAAAGTTTAATTTCCAGCTAGAGCTTACATCCTACAAACTTTTAACCTAGCCTATTCGAAAGAGCGTTCAATTTTGACCCTAGGTTTTGGGGATAT